>CM076569.1:148951143-149142434 GCA_034641835.2 Pinus albicaulis
TGATGAGATAACCCTGGTTTTGCTGTCTATCTTTACTCCTGGGCAACCTCCTGAAGTTAAATATGACTTTGCCTCCTTCATAGCCAATAAGATCCATGATCAGTTCATGAGGCTAGATGATGAGAAAGTTTTCAAATATTCCTCAGTTATTTATCATCTCATTAACTTCTATCAATCAGAAAAGTTCCCTTTCCCCGTTAAAAAGCTTGATGCCAAGGGAAACCCTAGGTCAGTTATATTTTGGTCTCCCATAATTCATTCTTCCTATAAGTCTCCATATTCCTATACTGAGTTCATCGATCTTTTTGTATATCCTGCAACTACCTTGTTGACAAGAATCCCTCCTCCAAGGCTCAGTAATGAAATCAAGAAGACCTTGCAACTTTCAAGGACTTATAAAGTTGGAGATTGGTATTTATATCAAAACCATTCAGTCATCAGAATCTATGGATGTGAATTACATCCATTCAAGTTGCCAAGATATGTGCCCATGAGACTTTTTGCCTTGGAATATTTCAGGCAAATGAATAATTCAGATATGATTCATTTTTGTAGTGTGAAGAAGAAAGCCCAACTAAGGATCAAAAGTCAATTAGGTCCTTTCATCTGCAACTCTAGGGAGGCCGAGCGAGAAGCAGAAAATATATTACAAAGCCATTGCAAGTTTCAAAAAACTTTCCGTTGGGTTCCTTATGACCCATTTGGTTTTATTTGTGAAAAGAGAATAAAGAACAAATCATCCCCCTACATACACCACAAGATTCTTGATATAGAGCAATATGCTAACCAAGATGAATGGGTGGAAGAAACACTAGTTGAAGAAGAAAGTGAAGAAGAAAAAATGAACAGAATGATGAAAGATCTTGAGAAGAAGTATGACCTAGAATCTTGTGGTCAAGTGCAGGTACCTCACATTGGCACTTCTTCAGCAGCAAATCTACAGCAGAGATTACAAGAAGGCAGTTCATCAGTTGCAGCAGAGTCAAAAGGCAAAGGAAAGGAACCTGAAATACAGGTCATTGAAACTTTAGTCATGGCAGAGAAACCTCAAACCTCCAGAGCACCTGATAAAACACAAGTTTCTCCCACTCAGGTAAAACATCCTGAAGTTTCAGAATTACAAACTCCATCCAACATGGAAATAGGAAAGAAAAGGCAGGTTCCAGATACTACTCCTCCTAAAGAGTCCTCAGGAATACATCAAGCCAAAAAACATAAACCAGATCCACTTCCAGATGTGGAAATCATAGATGAGATGTTTGATGATGGAAGAGAAGACAGTCAACTAACTGGTTCTGTTAGTGTGACCCATACAGAGCAGAAAGGAAAAGCTTTGCAAAAACAGTTGAGTACTGAAGTATCCTCCTTTAGGCCACCAAAAACAGATACAGGGGATATAAAAAGAACTTTCATTAATATAAAGGCAAAGAATGATCCATTAAGAATGAAAGTATATGATCAATATCTGAAAATGGCTCCACATAATCAGGAAAGGTTAATGTCAGCATTTGACATTTCACAAGGCAAAATGATGATGAGCCACTTCAAGTCAAAGGTGCCAAAACCCATGTCAGCAGCTGATTATATTAGAACAAATTTTGAGGTCCTGGAAAAGGACATTC
This sequence comes from Pinus albicaulis, assembly GCA_034641835.2. Lineage (NCBI taxonomy): Eukaryota > Viridiplantae > Streptophyta > Pinopsida > Pinales > Pinaceae > Pinus > Pinus albicaulis. The sequence goes on from CM076569.1 coordinate 148,952,766, forward strand.
ATCCTTTGGACCAGATAGAGCTGCATAAACAAACTGGGGAAATGGTGTATTCCACTCTTACTAATAAGGCCATGGCAGCCCTAACGCTGCAAGATTCTTTAAATAACACAAGTGCCCAATTGCAAATTGAAAAGGCCTCTTCTCAGGCCAAAGATAACATAATAAAGTCTTTGGAAGACATAATCATCAGCTTGGGTCACAACCCCAAAGATATTAAAAGCATTGAGGCACTAATAAAGAAGAAAGATGAGGACATAGCTGCACTAAGAAAGCAGCTGAAATTTCCAGCCTCAAGGCACCCCCAGACCCAAGAAGTTTTAAAGGGGAATTCACAAGAAGAGGTAATGGAGTTGCTCCTAAATATGACTGAGCGACTAAGTGAAACAGAAAAGGAATTGGAGCAAGCTTTACAGGAAAAGGAAGCTATCAAGAAGGCATCCACCACAGAAGCTGCTACAACTACAGGTACTACAACAGCAGGTCAGCAAACACAGCCAGCCCAGGTAAACACTTTTGGTTTGAGTTCTGATGAATTAATAAAACAAATGGAAAGTTTACAACTAAGGGTCACAGAACTTCAAACCACAAAATTGCAATTAGTAAAATTGGAGGAGAAATATGATACATCTAAGAAGACAGTTGCTGATAACACCAGGGAAATAAAAAGGTTAGAAAAATTGGTTCAAGCTTTGGAAAAAGATCTTTCATTGGAAAAGCCTTTAAAGGAAATAAATGAAATTCTTTGGGGTAATATCATTGAGTTAATAAAGGGTATTTGGCCCTCTATTCAAGCAATTTTTGAACAAAATGACCTGATTAAAATAGCTCAGGAAGAAATAAACAGAACAAGAGATGAACTAAGAGGTAGACCTGAGCAGGCCAATCAACTTATTCAATTTTTGAACACCCGAACAAAACAACAGCTTGCAAGACTAGGAATTGAAGACAGGACCGACACTATTTTGATGATAAAAAGAGTTTTCATCAAAAGAAATTTTATGCAGAATTTAGAAAGGAAGTGTTCAGATATTTTGGATGATATTAATGCTTTCAGAGAAAAATTTCAAGTTTTGTTAGACAGTGGGTTACCCAGTCCAATGCTCTCACAGGACCAAATAATGGAACTAGAAACCTATGTCAATAAAATAGAGAGCCATGCTCAAAATACAACTGCTAGTTTTATCAGTTTACCAGAAGCAATGTTGCCAACAAGGAAAAATCTATATGACTGGTTGAAGAATTTATTTCATCTTGAACATGAAATAAAGTATTTATTTTCTGATGAGCCCACTTTTTACAAACTCACAGAGGCTGATGAGACATTGAGAAAACTTAAGAGGACTATAATACCAGAAGATCAATGGTGGAAAGACCTATTGGAAATTCTATGAAAATTATCTTCAGGATGAGAATTTTATCTTTTTACTATTATGTGAAAGATAAAAATGAGCACAGATGAAAGAGTATCAGTTGAACAGGTTAAAGAGTATTCGTAAAGACAAAGAGTATCAAACAAGCAAAGAAATTACTCCAAGGGACAGCACCGAGCCCTATTTCAGCACTTACCTCCAGCACATCAGCAAAATGAGGAAACAACACATCAGCAGAGTGTATGTGCCAGACAGTCGCAAGACTGTTGTGCGACGGGATATAAAATTTCAGGAGGAGAAAGCCATGCAGTGTTCGCTTGAGAGGGAGCTACACTTGCATGCAGATGAGGAGCCGTTAGTTCCTAAGGAGGAGCTTCCGGATGTGGATCAGCCACAAGAGGAGGTTCAGAAGGTGGAAGAAACCACCCAGGCAGCGCCAACCATCAGAGGGCGCATGCGCACTACAGAAGCTGAGCGACTGGCTCGTGATGCAGAGAAGGTTGTAGGACCACCTACAGCACAGCGCAGACAGAGACAGTCACCGGATCGGTACACTGGATACATGGCTCTTGTGAGTCAATGTGTTGTGACGGAGCCATCCTCTTTTGAGGAAGCTGTGGAGGAACCCGCATGGGTCGATGCCATGATCGAAGAATATGATTCGATCGTCAGGAACAGTGCATGGGAGATTGTCCCAAGACCGGTTGGGAAATCAGTGGTGGGTTCGCGATGGATCTACAAGGTGAAGCAGGCGGCTGACGGGAGTGTGGAGAAGTACAAGGCGATATTTGTCGCCCGTGGCTTCTCACAGATCGAGGGGATTGACTATGAGGAGACTTTTGCACCTGTCGCAAGGTACTCTTCCATACGGACGATCCTTGCTCTCTCAGCGCATATGGGGTGGCACATTCATCAGATGGATGTGAAGACTGCGTTCCTCAATGGAGTTATTGAGGAAGAAGTGTACATAGAGCAGCCTGAAGGTTTTGAGATCTTCAGCAGCGAGTCGCATGTGTGCCGACTCAAGAGAGCACTGTACGGGCTGAAGCAAGCACCTCGTGCTTGGTACACTCGGATAGACAGCTACTTCACCGGGCTTGGATTCTCCAAGAGTGAGGCGGATCCAAACCTGTACCAGATTGTGGTGGAGGGGAAGCCGTTGATCATCGTACTGTATGTAGATGATCTGATTTTGACTGGCGACGAGCAGTTGATACTTTCATGCAAGGAGGATCTTGCACGAGAGTTTGAGATGAAGGACCTGGGCATCCTTCATTATTTCCCGGGATTGGAGATTTGGCAGCGCAGTGGAGGACTGTTTGTTTCTCAGGGCAAGTATGCCCGGGAGATTCTGGAGAGGTTCAACATGCAAGGCTGCAAGCCTGTTGATACCCCTCTTCCTGGAGGTTGGAGGAAGGGAGATGCTACTTCGGAGGAGGTAGTGGATGCCACTGCCTATCGACAGTTGGTGGGGTCGTTGATGTATCTGGTCAATACTCGACCCGATATATGCTATGCAGTTAACCAGCTTTCGCAAGCTATGGTTAAGCCTACCAAGCTCTTTTGGAAGGCTGGAAAGCATGTATTGCGTTATATCAATGGCACAGCGGGATATGGACTTTGGTAAGCAGACAGGAGGATGGAGCGAAGCTTTCCGGCTTCATCGATGCGTATCAAGGTGGAGTCCAACTCGACCCAAGAGCACCTCTCGAGGAGTTTTCGAAAGATTGATCGACAACAGCTTCCTGGTACAGCAGGAAGCAGAGATCCGTGGCACTTAGTTCAGCAGAGGCCGAGTACATGGCAGCTAGCTTGGCTGCATGCGAGGCTATTTGGATGAGGAAGATCCTCGCAGGATTGTTCAGGTTGCATTTGGAGCCTACGTTGATCTACTGTGATAACCAGAGCTGCATCAAGCTCTCGGCTAATCTAGTATTTCATGATAGGTCCAAACACATCGACATCAGGTACCATCATATCAGAGATTGTGTTCAGCGGAGAATCATGATGCTTTCATATGTTCCCACGAAGGATCAGGATGCTGACATCCTGACGAAGGCGCTCACCAGGAGCAAGTTCGAATTCCACAGAGGCAGGATAGGGGTTGCAGATAATCCATATCTTGCTGAGAGGGAGTGTTGAGAATGCAGGAAGATGATGGAGCTTAGTGAAATGAAGTCGCCTTCACTAAGTGGGCCCGCAGGCAAATTCTGGCGCAAAGTCTATTTTTAGACTATGTCTATTTTTAGACATACAGAGCATGATTCGGGGATTCCAGTTGGAGATTCTTGAAGCATGCGACATGTTGGTAAAAATAGATGAGACTCATATTTTTAGGTCACAGGCTATTTTTAGACTGCCTCTCCTAAAAATATGGAAGTCAAATATTATTTACCCTTAATAATATTTAGACTATAAACAGCAGTTTACTCTCTTGGAGCACTTCAGCTCGAGTCATGGAGGTGGCTCATGCAACTGACAGAGGAATCATGTGGTTCCTAGGGTTTGATGGCATCTTGCATGGTTGACTTCAGTTGGACTTCAGTGGCAGAATTTTTGGAGGAGTTAATGAGACAGATAGTGGAGTTGTGTTCTGTTTATCTTAGTTGAACTAGTTGAGATTAGTTTAACTAGCTAATCAATTAGTTATGAGTGGAGTGAATTAAATATTATTTAATTCATTAATTAGTAACTCATTAGTTAACTCAAGAACACATCAGTTCACTACAGTGCATGATCAGTTCAGTGGAGACCAGTGAAAGAGGTAGATGAAAGGGTGAGTAAAGCTATCAGTTGGAGGATCAGTTGTGCATGAGATTTGCACCACACTTGGAGGAATTGTCCATGACAATTGCGCAGTCAAGCCAAGGAGATTTGAACCTTGGATCTCTACATAACCAGGCCATGATTGTGCAATAGAGGCAAGGCAATTGGCGGTGAGTTTTGAACCAGTAACCCGTTCAAAATTGAGTCAGATTGTGTGTGACTTTATGAGAAAGTACTGAGTACTTGTGAGGAGTATTGTACTTGTTTTGTTACATGATTTCTCCATTATAATATACACAATAGCTGCGGGGTTTTCAGCTATAGGCTTTCCCCATACATACTGAGTTAATGTGTGATTGATTTGATGTGCGATCGCTTCTATTATTTCCGCATGTGACAATTAATTGTAGATGAGATTATGTGTTATGCATGCAATTCGAAATTGATGTGTAATCGGGTTAATCTCCATTGAATAAGTGATTTATTCAGCTAATTTCACAGAGGACTTTATGCATAATCTTACAAAAGGATTTCGCATCGATCACTTTGATACTTGCAGAGGATGTGCGATGGGAAAGTTTGCCAAATCCCCTTTTCCCAGCAGTGACAACAGAGCGACTGGGATACTTGATTTGATTTATTCTGATGTGAGCGGTCGGATGTCTCATGTTTCCTTGAGTGGATATGATTACTATGTTTTATTCATTGATGATCACTCCAGGAGGACCTGGATTTATTTCTTGAAGACCAAGAGTGAGGTCTTCAAGCAGTTTCAGGAGTTTAGAGCTCTTGTGGAGACACAGACAAGTCGGAAGATCAAGTCCCTGAGGTCGGACAATGGAGGAGAGTACACCCTTGGAGAGTTTGTTGACTATTGTGCGGAGGCAGGCATTAGGAGGGAGTTCACTGTTCCTTACAACCCCCAGCAGAACGGGGTTGCGAAGAGGAAGAACAGATCCATCGGAGGGGCTGCCAAAGCCATGTTACATGATCAAGGGTTGCCATTGTTTTTGTGGGCAGAGGCCTGCAACACAGTTGTTTATTTGCAGAACAGGAGTCCGCATCGTGCCTTGGGGCACATGACTCCGGAGGAGGCTTTTTCTGGGAAGAAGCCTGATATTGGTCATCTTCGTATCTTTGGGTGCATTACATACTCCTACATACCCAAGGAGAAGAGGACCAAACTAGAGCCCACCGCAGAGAAGGGTATCTTTGTGGGCTACAGTGAGACCTCCAAGGCCTTTCGGATTTACATTCCTGCACAGAGGAAAGTTGTTGTCAGGCGGGATGTGAAGTTCGAGGAGGACAGGGCCTTTAGGAGGTCGCGGGAGTTAGAGTATCTGGATCAGCCAGACCCTCAGCAGCAGTTGAGTCAGTCGCAGGGATCCAGTGGGCAGGGATCAGGAGGATCCGGAGGTACATCTATGACGATGTCGTCCGACAAGGCGTGGCTCGCGTAGTCGAGGGTGGTGCTACGGCAAAGATGCGTGTGAGCACTACTGCAGCAACATCGGGGAGTCCACCGATGGGATGTCAGCTCACGCACTGGGCCTTCACAGTTCAAAGTGTGCAGGAGGACATCGTACGCATGGGCCGCGGAGTTCAGTTCTGATGTCGAGGAGGAGGAGTTTTATTCTCCGGGCCGGGAGAAGTGTGCTCAGGGAAGAGGAAGCCCAAGTGGCTTCAGGACACCTTGAGAGATGCCACATCCGTTGCTGAGCCTAAGAGGCCGGTCAGAGAGAGCAGACCACCTGAGAGGTTTTGTAGCTATATGGCAATGGCTACCAGCATCCTTGACTCTGAGCCTTCTAGTTATGAGGAGGCAGCTAGCCAGCAGGTCTGGAGAGAGGCCATGCAGGAGGAGTATTCTTCTATCATGAAGAATGATGTTTGGGAGGTGGTGCCGAGGCCTGAGGGCAAATCCGTGGTTACTTCCAGATGGCTTTACAAGGTAAAGCATGCTGCAGATGGCAGCATGGAGAAATTCAAAGCGAGGTTTGTGGCTAGAGGGTTCTCCCAAGTAGAGGGAGTTGATTATGAGGAGACCTTCGCTCCCGTGGCTCGATATACTTCGATCCGCTCCATTATATCGATAGCAACAGAGATGGGTTGGAAGATCCACCAGATGGATGTGAAGACCGCATTTCTCAATGGCTTCATACAAGAGGAGGTGTACATTGAGCAGCCACAGGGCTTTGAGGTGCATGGGAAGGAGTCCCATGTGTGCAGACTGAAGAAGGCCCTTTATGGCCTGAAGCAAGCTCCCAGAGCTTGGTACTCCAGGATAGATACTTACTTGCAGAAGATGTGTTTCACAAAGAGTGAGGCAGATCCGAACCTTTACTATATTGTGATAGGTGAGGAGCCTCTCATTCTGGTGCTGTATGTGGATGACTTGGTCATTACAGGTGCAGAGAGACTCATAGAGCACCGCAAGAGAGATCTTGCGGCGGAGTTTGAGATGAAGGACATCGGCTTGATGCATTACTTTTTGGGTTTGGAGGTGTGGCAGGAGGAGGGGCATTTCTTCCTGGGGCAGGGGAAGTATATTGTGGATATCCTTAGCAGATTCCACATGGAGGATTGTAAACCCATGTCAACACCGATGATCACCAACTGGAAGAAGCTCCATGCTTCGGATTCCGAGTTGGTGGATCCCACATTGTACAGACAGCTGATTGGTTCCTTGATGTATTTGGTCAACACTAGACCAGATATTTGTTTTGCAGTCAACACGATGAGTCAGTTTATGTGTGAGCCCAGGAAGGTTCACTGGGTGGCTGCAAAACACATTTTGCGGTACTTGCAGGGGACAGTGGATTATGGTCTGGACTACAGGCAGGGGGATGGAGTGAGATTGGCAGGTTACACTGATTCTGATTGGGCAGGTTGTGCTTCTGATAGGAAGAGCACTTCAGGGTGTTGTTTTGGGTTGGGTTCAGCAGTGGTGTCATGGTTCAGCCGAAAGCAGCAGTCAGTAGCATTGAGTTCAGCGGAAGCAGAGTATATGGCAGCTAGTCTAGCTAGTTGTGAGGCCATCTGGATTCGCAAGATGTTGTTTGGCTTATTTGGTCAGCCATTGAGACCTTCAGTGATTTACTGTGATAATCAGAGTTGCATTAAACTCACGAAGAATCTAGTATTTCATGACAGGTCAAAGCATATCGGGATCAAATATCATTTCATCAGAGACTATGTTCAGAAGGGAGCTGTGAAGCTTGAGTATATTCCCACTGATGAGCAGGTTGCAGATATTCTTACCAAAGCCTTACCATGAGGCAAGCATGTCTACTTCAGAGACAAGATGGGTGTGGTGAGGAACACCTTCCTCGGTAAGAGGGAGTGTTGAAATTTGGTTACTGGAGGATATGTGGTTCCCTAAGGCTTTGATCTTTGGCCTAGGGAAAAGTGTCCAAAAGAATTTAATTTTTCTCCTAAAGTGACTTTATAAAGTTATAAAGTCAAATCTAATTTAAAAGTGACTTTAAGTGATAAAGTTACTAAAGTGACTTTATAAAGTTATAAAGTCAAATCTAATTTAAAAGTGACTTTAAGTGATAAAGTTACTAAAGTCTAATTTTAAAGTGACTTTAATAAATTCAATATAAAATTAGAAAGGAAAAAGTGACTTTGGAAATAAAAGACTAAGTGGGTCTTTATTAAAGTGGGGTGAATTAAAAAATAGAAAGTGAGATTTAAATGAGTATTTAATCTCAGCCCTAGATCTCAATCTATTTCAGCCATTGGATTTAGGGATTCCCCAAAAGTCACTTAGGGTTAGGTTAAAGGAGGAAAAGGAGGAAAAAGTCATTCATTCTTTCATGAGCAGATTGAGAGAAGGAGAAGGAGAGAGCTGGAGATTTCTCTGAGCAGTGAGAAGGAGGAGGGCAGCAGCAGTGATATTCAGCAAATCCGTACAGCAAGAGCAGAGCACGAAGTTTGAGGCAAGAGGGCACAAATTTCGAGGGAGGAAAGACAGCATTTAATGCTGCACGTTTTTTAGGTCCGTACAGCAGTTTGAAGGCACGGAAATCGAGGTCCGTACAGCAGGAGAGAGAAAGTTGTTTTCTGAATCAGTACAGCAGAAAAATCAGCGCTGAAATCGAGGCCGTACAGCAGATTTAAGGCAGCCGTACAACACGTTTTTCGAGGCAGCCGTACAACAGTTTTGACAAGCCGTACAACATGTTTTTCGAGGCAGCCGTACAGCTGTATAGCACAGATTTCAATGTTGTCCGTACAGCATTTAATGCTGGACTGTTTGCTGTAATTTCTGTTTTTTGTGGGCACGGAAACCGAGGTGGAGTTTTGGCATGGTTTTCGAGATAAGTACAGTTTTTGAGGTTGCTGTAATTTTTGCTGTGTATATTTCTGTCTCACTGTAAAAAGCATTTTTCAAAAAAATAAAGAGAAGCTTTCAGACTGGTTTTCCCCAAGAGTTGTAGGGGGTTTTTCCAGGGTCACCTTTACCAAAAATCACTGTGTTATCATGTGTTGAATGGCTGTTTGTATCTGCTGATTTTTATTTCTGTATTTTCAGCATTCTGTAATTTTTTCCAGAATTTGTGTTTTCAGCAAAATTTATTTTCCAGCTTGTTAAATGTATGGATATGGGAAAGGACATTTAACTATTTTGGAGTAATAAGGTGAAACTGAAAACCGGGGTGGGAAAACAAGTAATTTCTACAATCTATGCTTCCTTATAATGATGACATTATGCGAAAATTTTTCCAACTAATAGAAGAGAATATTCAGGATCTACATAACATTTGGGGTCTTGCCATTGAGAAGAGGATGAAGATCTTAGAAATCATGGTTGGAGTCATGGGTAACAATGATGACATTTGCAGGATGCTACAGACCAGGTTGTTGACCATTTGGAGGAGAGAACAATTGGTTTCACCTGTTGCTTATAAACTTGCTGAGAGTTTGGTTGAGCAAAACATTGGGTGTTTTAGGAGAGTGTTGACCAGGGAGGAGCTACTCTAATTTGGTGGATCAAGCAGCAAGAATGAGTTGAGGAGGAAGGGACTTTGCTTCATCTGCAAAGAACCTTGGGGGCCTGATCACTCATGCTTGAGTGGTGCAGACGATGTGGCGGAGGCAGAACAGAAGGGCATTCCTTTTGTATGCCAGGATGAGGACTCTTCTTCAGGTGAGTCCATCGGATCAAATGCAGATGCTTCTATGGAGAGAGAGCAGTCATGCAGCGATGATGACAGTAGGCCGAAGTTGTATTCCAGTGTGCAGGGTGAGCAGTCAGGGGACTCTACGGGAGATACTCTGGGTGATGAGTCACTTGTGACGATTCAGCCAGAGCAGCATATCATGGAGCCTGAGTCAGCAGAGGAGGATACTAAGCACATAATGCATGATAGTCCTTTGAAGGAGAGCCAGATGGAGGCACACATTGAGTCTATGATGGATATGCAGCTAACCTTGGGGTCAGCCACTAAGGAGGAGCAGTCAGATGCATAGACACCGAGCATGGTGATAGCAGTTGCAGATCCATATCCTCTAGAGATGTTGGAGGTTGATGGGATAGTTCTGCAAGGGGCTAGGGGACAGCAGGAGCATTACATTCCCAATGAGAGGGATGAGTTGTTGGAGATGGTGGATCATCCATATTTGGACCAACACATTGATGAGGTGTAGATAGATGTACATGTAGTTAGCAGAGTTGCGGTACTTTTAGCGAGTAGCACTCTCCAGGAGTACATCGATGGGGCTTGCAACATTTCTTGCCCACTTTGGCCCATTATAGAGAGATGGGCTTTCTTCTACAGGCAGCTTTCGTTGACAGATAGGGCAGAGCAGGGTGAGTTGATTACGGGCTGGCGACAACACTCCAGGTGTGTTCCGTATACAGTTGTTGCTACATTAGATTCTTCTTCCAAGATGGATTGGTGGGAGATCATGAGTTGGTACCCTCTTGATGGTACGATTTTATTTGTAGGGAGCACAACAGAGCAGGGGCCCTTAAACATAGCAGATGTTACAGATTCCAGCTGGCAGTGGGGCCCACGTCATCATTTCTTCAACACTCCATCCTGATTTTAGGAGAGCAAGATGAGCATGGTATTGATTCAGGACTTGGATTGGAGAGAGGTGATGAGTTAGTATGTAGTTGGTGGGGCAGCTTATACAGTTAGAGGTACAACACAACATGAGCCAAGGAGCATTGATGCTTGTTGGCGGGCCTCACTTCATGGGGCATCAGCTATAGCCAGAGGCAGTGTGAAGCCCGAGCCGTGGGACTTGGGTGATGATTGGCCATGGTGGCGTTGGGATACGGAGGATTTTTTGTTGACTGGTATAGTGAGAGATTAGTTTGGGATCTCGGCATTGAGGGGTCTATTCTGAGTGGTTTGACATAGGTGCATAGCAGCACCCAAAGGTTTGTATGGGATCCGAGCATTGGGTCTGAGATGTTGTGGGCCAACAGAGTGGCCCACATATTTTGATTGCTTGAGGGAAATAAATCTTGGGGTGGAAGGTCTGTAATATTCCTTTTTTTGGTGACACCTATGACAGGGCTAGGAGGGACTTCTAGAGTTAGGAGTAGACCAGTCATAGGTATAGGTTGGTGTCATCAGCGGACCTAGGGGATTTTTGGAGGAGTTTTGAGGAGTTTCTATGTGGTCAGGTGGCATTCGCTTGATATATTCCATCGTCTGAGCAGTTTGGCTTTCGTTCTAGTGCATTTTGACAAATTTTAGAAATTTGATTTATTTATGGGCTTAACTCAGCTAATTACACTCACGGTGGCATTCTGGGAGGAATACATGACAAAACACCTTAGTGTAATAGCTCATTGGAACGAGGACAAGGATACCTCCATGATGGGATAGTTGGACATGATTTTCAATGACCGGAGGAGATGTGGTAGCCGATTTAATCTTTTTTGCATTAAAAAGGAATATTTTAATAATAGGGAAAAGTGCTCCATGAATAAAATAATAATAAAATAATGCTCTAGAAGGCTCCAAGAGATCTATAAAAGAAAGAGAGGAGGCCATTGAGGGATATCTTTTGGATCATGTTATTTTATTGTATGAGAGGTGTGAGACGTGGTTCTCTACTTCAGCCATAACCCCAGGACGGAAACCCTCAGGTGATTTGTGAGTGTTGGATGAAAACCCAACTCTCTTGAGGAGACTTCATTCATAAGTTTCACAGAGCTTCAAGGATTGGTGTGAGGATCATTTAGATCTTCAACTTGTGCTTCAGTGGGTTCAGTGACAGCTTTTGCCGTAGCCGATTTGCAGCAGTCTTCTTGCCAAACCATCTACATCATTACCAGTGTCATTCATCAGTTGGGCCAGAGATCTTTCTGAGTTTTTCTCCGCTTTCTTAGCAAGCTCAAGTTCCGTTGTTCCTTTATGTTGATGTAATTTTTACCATGGATTAATAAAATGGCTCAGTGATTTTATCGGCATCCATTGTGTTATATTGGTGGTTGTGTGTTTATTTCCATTTTTTTTGCTGCTCAAGTCTATTTCTGCATTTTCAGTTAGAATATCTCTTTCGGGATATTACAATGGTATCAAAGCTTCAATCTTGGATCAGCCTACGGGTTTCCAAATTTTAGTTGCAGCTATTTTGGTTAGAAGGGCCTATGCAGTCATTGGAGGAGGCTCATTTGTGGTAGTTTCATTTGTTACACAGTAATTTGTCACCGCCCCTACAATTCCCATCTCGCCCATTGGAGGGTTGTTTCTGTGACCAATAAGCAGTGCCATGCCTTGCAAATACCATCATTGCATCCCTTGCCATGAGGAAAACATTCCTTCTGTTGATCATTTCCTGAGCAGACCCCTGAAAACACGTGTTTTTTCCTTGGCACTGGTAGCCCGTTATGCCCTCGCGCCAATGAGGAAAATTAACACTGAGCCCGCGCCAATCTGCTTATGGAAAATTTTTTTAAAAAGGAGGCGAAGTTTCGATTACAACAACTTCGTGGCTGAGTCATGAGGAGTGGTTTCGATTGAATAACCATAGCCTTCCTCCTTTGGCTTCTTGTTTCCACCTTATGGGGAACCTCCCAAGGGATAAGGCCTCCCTTCCACTATTGTAGGGATCCCAACCACCTCCTCTCCTCTATAAATATAGCCTTCATCCATTGATGAAGGGGCTGAATAGCTGAATAGCTGACGGGCTGAATGGTTGAATCTCCAAGAGCCTTCATAGCATAAAGAATGCTGCAAGAGCTTTGATATTCCTCATAGTACCAAATCCATAGCAAGGATATTGACGATCGAAGAGAGAGGCTTGTCCCCATTCCCGACAAGCTTTACTGAGACGTATTCCGCTGACGACCGAAGGAAGGTTCAGCGTCATATCCTGGTTGTATTTTCCTTTGTATGAATTAATGATAAGCGACTATTGGTTATGGTTCCACTCGTATTGTTCATTATGATCATGATTTGTGTCTTCTCTGACTGATACATAATTGCATATATATCAGGTTTTACGCTTATGTTTGTCATGTTTCTTGTGTGTGCAGGTGTTCGATCGCGGCGAACGAGAGGATTGTGATCTGCTGGAAGCAAAGAGACAGGAGCGCCATCTTCCCTACAAACAACAGCGTTGGACTTGAGGTAGGCCTTTATCGCAAGTTGGTTTATTGCAATTAGGAACTTGCACCTTAGCGTGATACGATTGTTGCTAGACCCGATCTGGGCTAGTAGGGATCGCTTCTGTCCGCAGAGGGGATTTACCTCCACAACAAATTGGCGACTCTGCTGGGGAGTTAGCTTTTTGTTTGCTTTATAAACTACAGACGGAGCCTGAAGTTAGCCAGATAGCCTTCGAAATGCTCTTGCTCTGCATTAGCGAAAGCAGATTAATGCTGCTTCAGTCAATCTCCGGTTTAGTTTATGAACTGAACACTTGGAGTATTGTATTGTCTTTTGGTCGATTCTTGACTTTGCTTGCTTGATCAACTCTTTTGGTTGGCTCTTTTCGTGAGTTTGGATTTTGTTTTCAGCTTCAACATCACTGGTCTGCTTCTTGGATTGCTCTTTTTTTTTATTTTTACATAGTAAACTTGACTGGCGCGCTTAGTAGCCTGATAGTCGCGCCAATTGGCGCTAGTTGCCAGTTTACTACCCGCGCCAATCCTGTTATGGCGCTAGTTTAAGCCTGACAGTCACGCCAATGCTGAAAGGTGCTAGGGTTTGCTTGGTTTTGAGCTTTCTAAGCTTGATCTATGGTTTTGGTTTCTTTTTTTTCGACTTCTTGAGTGTTCTGGAGCCTTGTGTGACTAACTGTGACCTTCTTCCTTTGGTTGTTTGCCCATTTCTATCGATTTTACATTCTAGCCCTAGGGCATCTAGGTGTTATTGTGCGTCGAGCCTCCATTGGGAGTTTGTGGTTTCTATCTATTCAGTCAACTTTGTGATTGCTTCTCTGCATTCGTTTGGTGGTTTTTTATCATTTCATTGCGTTATTTGAGTGATTGGCTTCTTCTTCATTCGAATTCCACTTTGTCTCGCTTTGAGCCTAAATTATATGGTTCATTTGAGTCTTGGAGATTCTGCTTGAAGTGGTGAGTCTGGTCTTGGTTGGGAGAAATTATTTGTTTTTTCATTTTCAGACGTTGGCGCTTGTTTTCAGTTAGCAACCCGCGCCAATTTTCCATTGGCGCTAGTTATCAGTGAGCAAGTCGCGCCAGTTGGCACTAGTTGTCAATGATAAAGTCGTGCCAATTTCAAGGTGTGTGAAAATTGAGATTTTTTCCCTAAATCCTTCACCAATGTGTATTTCCCTTCCGGTCTTTTCACGGTATGAGTATAGATTACATTGCTCATTGTTTGAAATATCTTATTTCCATTATTTTTTGATGTAAAAGGGAATGAATACCTCGTTTTGGTCTCATGCTTTGGAAGTCCTCTTTGTGTTTGACTTCATATGTCTTGTCACCTTTTGAGGAATTTCGTTACAAAGTGTTTGAAACAACGACTGCATTCTTAGTGTTTGTTTACATCTCTTTTGCATTCATCCTTCATTAAGGAGATTTGCGTTCTTTTAGTTTTCTTCTCATAGTTTTCTTTTCGTTAAAATGCATTAGATCACATTGCATTGAAAAGTATTTTTTGGGATCCATCATTGAACTTAGATTACATTGTTTAAAGATCGAAAACTAGAAGTCACTTTGAGTGCATTCTCTTTCATTAAAAGCATGCATTAAGTAGATTCTCATTTCATCAAAAAATGCATTGAGTGCATTCTTATAATTTGAAAAGGAAAAGGAAATTGTGCATAGATTACAATTGCATAGTTTTCAAAAAAGAGGATTTTGCATAGATTACATTGCATTATTCGCATCATTGAATGTTTGAGATTACTTTTGGATAGTGAAAGCCATCTAGTTTGGAAAAAGTTTCGTTTTTCAGTATTGTTGTTTGTTGCATCATTGTTTGAAGCTCTTCCCTTAACTAGATAGCATTCATCGAAGTGAAAAGTTTTCTTTTCTCATATAGCTGCATATAGGAGATTGTCATATGACATGCGGTAGGGCCTGAAAACTGAGACATAATTGAAGATCAACTGTAAAATTTATCCAATCAACCTAAGGAAGCATTGAAACATTAACGAAATATTTAGAGGTCTAGGCTAGAGACGTGCTCCGGCGTCTTTAAACCTAGTAGTTGTCGTTCGCCTCTTGGATTTAGACAGCAGTAGTACGGACTTGTGCTCCCCGTACCATCGTGTATATAAAGGGAGACCCCACTAGGTTGCCATCCTTTATCCATAGGAAGCTGAGTCTGCCGCCCTATAGCCGTGATACACCGGACACAGCATTCGGAGATATTGCCTGCACGTACGTTAAGTCCTTGGTTGATTTCTCTTTCATTTTGAAACCAAGGTGTATATTGCAGTTCACGGTTACTTGGTACACCCTTTGCCTAGAATTCCTGAGTAGTCATTTCGATCTTTTCTGACTCTTTAAATTTGAAAAGGTCATCAAGCGCTTGTCCTTTCACGCTTGTTTCCAATCTGAAAGTGATAGAGTCACCTTTTTCCTGTTTCTTGACTCTTAAAATATGAAACGGTAGAGTTTTGTTTCAATGTTTTTAAAAAAATTAAGCACTTGAAATATTCTGGTTAAAGTTAGTTTCCTTAGGGTGTTGTTCTAAAGTTGTATCTAATGGCAACTTTGATGGCAACTTTCCCCGAGTTCACCAACCAAGGGATCCCCTCAGATGGGAATCCTGGTCACATTTCCTCCTTTTGGGAATGTTGGTGCTCCTTATATGGCAATG
The DNA here is from genome assembly GCA_034641835.2 of Pinus albicaulis. Classification (NCBI taxonomy): domain Eukaryota; kingdom Viridiplantae; phylum Streptophyta; class Pinopsida; order Pinales; family Pinaceae; genus Pinus; species Pinus albicaulis. Next base: position 148,968,169 of record CM076569.1, read on the forward strand.
TTGTCCCTTCCTGGGTTAACTTTTGGGTTGCATGTTTGGTTGTTTTCAACCTCTGTGGTCTTGAATGTCCCGCCTACTATTCAATCAGTTCCTCCGCCTGAACAACATCATTTTGATTCCAAGGTGGACCTCTCCCCTTCTTCGCCTGTTTCTGCGTCTTCATCTTCTACTTCGCCTGGTGAAAGTCTGGATTCGAGTAACCAGGTGGCTAAGAAGAAGAAGAAGAAGACAAAGAAGAAGAAGTCTGACAAGAGAGAGGCTAAGGTTGTAGCTACTGCCTTCGAAACATCTCCTCTTGATAAACCTTCCAACCCTCCACGACAAGTTAAGTTCCCTTGCATGTTGTGTCAAGGTGATCATCTTCTTCGAGATTGCCCTAGCATTCCCAAGGTGCTCGAAGCATGGTCCAACGGTCGTCCGTCGTTGTCTTTAACTTCTGGGAATCATGTTGGGGGCACATCTTCAGCTAGTGCTAGTAAAGCTCCTATGAAACAGGGCAATATTACTAATCCCTGTAAGTTGTGTGAAGGGCATCATGCCATTCACCTTTGTCCGTATATGGATGAAGCCAAATGAGTTTTGGATAGCTCAACTGTTTCTACACCATGCCTTCCAGCTGGTTATAAACAGCTTTCTTTGAGTCCTCCACCAGTTGATCCTATGATTGGTTAAGAGTCATCCTTGGTCGATCCCACTCCCTCGAAAATTCAGATTCAGGAATCCATTCCTGACAAACCATTGGTCATGGGATCGGTTGAACTGGCCCCATCTGCGGTGCACCAGGTCTTTTCCATTGAGAGTGGACCTCACACCCCTAAGGTTCTTCTTATTTCTTTAGATTCCTCGAACTTAGAGAAAGATTCTCCTATCCCTGTACCTCAAGAAGCTGCTCCTTCGCTTCCTGTGATGGAGGTCCCAGAGGATTCTCCTCCCACCTTCGAGATGGAGGTTGTGGAGGATGCTCCTTCTTTTTCCATAACACCAGGGGAAGACCATCTTGGTTCGATGGTAGCCCCTCTGAGTAGTTTGGTCGCTTCCTTTGGCTTGGAGTCGATTTGCGGGATACGCCTTAGTCACATGTGCTTTTGAGATCACGGTACGAGGCCTTTGGTTTGGTCGTACCGAAAGCACCATTATAGATGAAGGCGTGTATTAGTGTTCTATCCTCAACTACTTGGCAAGCTTTCGGTTCCACCATCCCTTGCGCCGGGTGCCACGGAATCTATTGGTGTTTAACGAAGAACTAGTCTTGGAGTTGGGATCCTTCCAAGGTTACCTGTTACTTTTGGAGGTAAAACCGTCCATATGGACGTGATGGTTGTTCCAGGCCCCTTGGATTTCAATCTTCTCTTGGGGCGTGATTACACCTATGCCATGGAAGCACTTGTCTCCTCCCTTTTTCATGTGGTTTGTTTTCCACATGAAGGACGGATCGTGACCATTGATCAGCTTTCGTTCTTTGGTCCTTATGTGGCAACTGGACCGCCATCATCCCTTCCTAGTTTTTATCCACCCATTGTATCTGCCCCACCGTAGGTCAACTATGTGGCTACCTACCCTGTGCCTGTACCCAGTGATAGTGCCATGGTGCATCAGGTGCTGGGGGCATTGGGTCTTGACTTCCAAGATGTTTTCCTTCCATCGGGAGTGGAACTCTTGGAAGTGATGAATTCTTGTTCATTATGATGAGGTCGGTCGGAGCACAGTTCGTTTTCTTGTGTCAAGCTCCTTAAAAATGGCTTGGGTCTTTTCGGAGCGAGTTTCCTTGTGTAAACTCCTTAAAAAATGAAACAAGCTCGTCGGAGCATAGTTCCTTGTCTTGTGTCAAGCTCCTTAAAAAATGAAACAAGGTTTGTCGGAGCACAGTTCCTGGTCTTGTGTCAAGCTCCCTAAACCATGAAACAAGGTGTTTGAGGATAGTTCTTTTAATGTGTCAACCTCGTTAAAATAATGAAACACGTTCCCATTCAATTCGAGTCTTTGTTTAGATCTCGTAAAATCCCAGTCGAGTCTTTCTCTTGATCTCGTAATTTGAACCTTCACTCCATCTGCCTTTCATATGGACTGAAGCTTGGGGGGCATGCACCTCGAATTGAGTCACCATGCTGGGGGGCATGCTTACTTTTTCAAGCATAGTTTGTTTCCGTTTCAAGCTTGTGTAAAAATGAAACCAGTTTCAAGCATAGTTTATCTTTGTTTCAAGCTTGTGTAAAAAATGAAACCAACTTCAAGCAGAGTTTCCTGATTTCAAGCTTGTGTAAAAATGAAACCTTTCCCATTTTACCTCTTGTGATTGCCATTTTATCAGCTTGTTTTTGCCAGATGAGCCTTGGTTTTCTCATTCCATCGTCACTATCTGCTTGGCCGATCATATGCCTTCACTTGGTTGTTTTACCTGTTCCTGAGGAACCGCTGCGATGAGTGGTCTTGTTAGCCAGCCTCTTAACCTTTACTTGTTCTGAGTAGCTCCACCATTACCGGAACCAGTAGCTACCCATTATACCACTCGTTCCTCCAGGAGGAGTCAACTTTCAGCTCTTTTCTGACTCTTGAAAATTGAAAAGATTGCCAAGTCACTTGTCATTTTGAACTCGTTAAATTGGTTGCGAAGCGACATCTACCTAGCATACATTTACCCCTTTTTCAGGTTGGGAAAGATTATTTACGAAAAATGAATACCCTAGCCTATCGCGACTAGGAGGCTTTCTCAGACACAGTTTTCTACCTTTTCGGATCTGAGGAACTATTTACGAAAAGGGACCGTTGGAGTTTACTTTTCCGTTGTCTTTTCAAACTCTCTAAACATGAAAAGACTCCGAGTTCTTCCTTTGTCAGACTCATTAAACCCTGATGACATTGGATTCAGTCGTAATGACGATATTCGAGTTTCTCCTTCCTAGGGCTCGCTAAATGTACTAGGATGGATTCGTCTGAAGGACGAACTTATATGACAAGCATATGCTATCCTCTTCAAGCTTGTGTAAAAAGAAAGAGGTACTCGCCAGGAATGGTGGGGGAAAAATGGAACCAAAATCGTTGTTGTGTCGGCAGTATGTCGCTCTTGAACATGGCACTTGTCTACATTCGTGTCGAGTTGGGGACATCTCATCTCGTTTTCCACTTGCCTCCATGGGTTTGGGCGATCGCTTTTGAACTCTCATCTTCTCTTTGCCTCGTCATCATGGCCTTTGATCTTTTGATGTCAAATACTGCCAAATCCACTGTCGTGTCGCCAATATGTTCAAGAGAAGTTGACCTCTACAAAATTTCAACCTTCCTCTAATTCTCATATGATCTTGATTCACAAAGACATTATGTTCCTCTGTCTCGCGTCGATGATGTGGGAAACATTATGGCCCACCTTCGATCAAGGTCACTTCCTGTCGACTTCAGCTCATTATCCAGGAAGCTGATCTAGAGACTCCCTTCTGGTACCTTGGAGCCTGCATGCCTCAATGGCAGGTTCTTCGCGTTCGACGTGAGGTTTTCATCATTGGCCTCCGATCGAGTGATTCTACGGGTGTTCGACGCCAGCTCACTGATTCACATGCCGTAGATTGTACCTATAGTACCTTGAGGACCATTGTCATTATTGGTGGTACCTCTTGCGTCTGTTAACATCTTTCATGTTGAGTACAGTGTCAGGCCGATGTTCTTGCATGTTCGACTTGACTCACTTATTCACATGCTTGAACTTTTGTACTTTGTTCGGGTCGATATGGAGCGCGAGACCACAGGTTTTTTCTGTAGAATCCGAGTTTGCGATTTGTGGATTATTATGATTGGTTACATGACTCATTAATAGGATGGTTAACGACCATACTTAGGTCTCTTTATCGATCTAGTGAATTGTCTGTCTCACCTTGGATGGATTATTGTATACTCTGTTATGGATGGGCGAGCCCATACCACATATACATCATGTATTTGAGATATCAGTTGCACTTGTCTACGCAGGTTTTTCGACGGCAGTGTTTTCAGTTGGACACATCCTCGTAAAGCATTTCACCTCTCTCTCTCTCGAGCCTCATGCTTTAGGGGGCATCTGTTACATAGTAATTTTTCATCATCTGATTGAATCTAAGCCCATTGGAGGGTGGAATATGTGACCGGTAATTTGTTTCATGCCTTACATCTCTGTCATTGCATCCTTGCCATGAGAAACATTCCTTTTGTTGATCATTTCCTGAACAGACCCCTAAAAACACATGTTTTTGCATTGGCGCTGGTAGCCCGTTATGTACTCGCGCCAATGGGGGAAAATTAACACTGAGCCCGCGCCAATTGGCGCTCTGTCCCAGTGTTGTACCCGCGCCACTCTGTTTATGGAAATTTTTTTTAAAAAGAGGCGAAGTTTCGATTACAACAACTTCGTGGATGAGTCATCAGGAGTGGTTTCGCCTGAATAACCACGGCCTTCCTCCTTTGGCTTCTTGTTTCCACCTTATGGGGAACCTCCCAAGGGATAAGGCCTCCCTTCCACTATTGTAGGGATCCCAACCTCCTCCTCTCCTCTATAAATATAGCCTTCATCCATTGATGAAGGGTTGAATAATTTGAATAGGTGAGAAAATTTGAATGGTTGAATCTCGAGAGCCTTCTCGCCGAAAAATCTGCAAGAGCTTTGATAGTCCTCATAATGCCAAATCCATATGTAAGGAGATTGACGATCGAAGAGAGGCTTGTCTGACCCTAAGATAGCTTTCTTGAGACGTATTCCAACGATGACCCGCCCAGAAGAGGTTCGGTGTCGAGCACAATTCATATTTTCCCTTGCAAGATGTGATAAGCGACTATTGGTTATGGTTCCACTCGTATTGTTCATTATGATCATGAGTTGTGTCTTATTTGACTGATACATAATTGCATATATATCGGGTTTTACGCTTGTGTTTGTCATGTTTCTTGTGTGTGCAGGTGTTCGATTGCGGCGAGCGAGAGGATTGTGATCTATTGGAAGCAAAGAGACGGGAGCGCCATCTTCCCTACAAACAACAGCGCCATCGCCTCTGTCTGTAGAGGGGATTTACCTCCACAACAGCATTGGTGGGATTTTAGAGCTCGGGTGTTGGGAAATTGATAGGAGAGCCATATGAGGAGGTTGGTTGGGATTTTCGAGAGCAATTATTGATAGTAGCAACTGTAGTGCCAGAAAACGAAATTGGAAGAGGGCCAAACTACACAGGGTCATATTTTGAAGTTTGGAATTAGAAGAAACCCTTTCTGGGTTTTTCTGGGTTTGGGGAAAGGATCACCCTCCCAAATTCCTAGAATTTTCTGAATAGTTTTCAGTGGGTAAATCAGAGGCCGAAGTCAGGCAGCAGTGTAGTCTTGGAGCAACAGTTGCAGAATTTCCAGAGTCGACGCAGAGCTTGAGGAGAGATCATTTCCTTGCATCTAGGGTAAAATTTTTCTCACCTGAGATTGTTTAGATTGATTTGCTAGGATGCATTCATATTGTTGTGAAAAAATGATTTTGTTAGAGCCCAATTTGTGAAAAATATTAGAAAAAGCTTTAATGACTTAGAAAGAATTCAGTACTAGCTATAGTTTGAAAAATCACTTGCACAAGGTGCTTGGAGCTGCAATGCTTCCTTGGATCAAAGAGAAAAACCAAACAACAAACCATTTTCAAAGGGGATACATGCCATCCTACAGCTAGAGTAGATAAGGAATTTGCAAAAAGATTTTGAGGTAGGGAATTGGCTCTTTGCACTTGGATCTGATTTGAAGGACCTATAGATGGCCATAAAAAATTTCCTTAATTTGGAGAAGCTACAATCACATCTTCCTAAAGTGAGCCAATCAGATTTGAGGGTCCTAAATTGGGCACTCAAACAAACAATGCTTGCTTTAATTCATCCAAGATTCTTGGAGCATCCTTGTGAAGGAGTCGGACTTATAGTAGCTTCTTGTCTCAGTGAGATTATTAGAATAACTTCATCTATGCTTCCTTATAATGATGACATTATGTGGAAAGTTTTCCAACTAATAGAAGAGAATCTTCAGGATCTACATAACATCTGGGGTCTTGCCATTGAGAAGAGGATGAAGATCTTAGAAACCATGGTTGGAGTCATGGGTAACAATGATGACATTTGCAGGATGCTACAGACCAGGTTGTTGACCATTTGGAGGAGAGAACAATTGGTTTCACATGTTGCTTATAAACTGGCTTAGAGTTTGGTTGAGCAAAACATTGGGTGCTTCAAGAGAGTTTTGACCAGGGAGGAGCTACTCCAATTTGGTGGATCAGGCAACAAGAACGAGTTGAGGAGGCACCGGTGCGGTTATCTATACATTAGGCACCGAAATTACTTTTACGTGTGTACACCAAAATTAGACATGTTGGAAATGTACATTTTGTTGTGAAAATATTTGGGCCATTTCTTTTCAAAACTACACCTCTTCTTCTTTCAGAAAAAGAAACTTGAACCTTTCCATAACCTGCAACAAGAAAAGGTACCCCATGATCTGCTTGCTCATTTGCAAGTTCCTCCTCCATCTTGGCATCCAATTTCCTCTTTTCTCCTTTGTGCTTTCTATCTTGATCTTAACAAAATTTATACAATCTTTGTTTTACGAAAAACTGACATTGAATTTTTTGGGAGCAATGACAACGAGTCCTTCATTCTACATTTGTTAGTAGAAGAGGACCGATTTTTTACTAGAAGATGAAGTTATTACATGTGGAAGCAATGGTTTCCCATAGAAAATTAGTATATGGTTGAGCAGAGGAAAGACATTGCAAAATGGGCTATTACATTAGCTTTTCCAATGGGAAACCAATTCACAGGTGGAAATATGGTAGCTGCAGGTATCTATGTTTTACTTCCCACATATTAAATGGTCACTGGATTTCCATTTATAATACAAGCGGACCTTTTATTGGTTTCATCCAGACAGAGCATCATTTTCAATAACAAATGGAACCATGGAATCCTTAAGTATATCCCGTTCACATTTTGTTCGGCATTTCATTCTTTGATAAGTGCTAATTCACCTATACTTTCAAAAACTTGGATTTTTGGGTACCTTCCATGTGATATTCCTCGTTATCCACAGGACCACAGCTCAGACAAGTTAGAGATGCCATTCAGGTTCAATTGAAAGTCAAAGATGTGATTTTATGTGATGTTGGCTTTGCCGATAAAAGTTTATGTAAACCATCCGAAGCTCGGACAATACTCCCAGCTGCTTTTAAACGCATTCTAGAGAATATTTCCCTTTATGGGACCTACCAGCCCGATCAACAACGTCAATTGATATTTCTCTGTTGTCCTTAAGGGAATGAGAATCCTTCCCTTCATGGTGCCTCTTGGCTTTATCGACTGCCTCAATTGATATTTCTCTACTATCCAATATTTCCCTCCCATCCTTGTAAGAATGAGAATCGTTACCTTCATCTGATCTCTTGGCCTGTTCAAGAGACTCAATTGATCTCTCTCTAACATCCCTCAACGAATAAGACTCCTTGCTTTCGAAGGACCATTTCACCTTGCTAGTCGCCAGAGCGTCGACAGGTATTTCTCTGCCATCAACTCTACTCTCCCTTTCTCCATCATGGGACCTCTTAACCCTATTATCGGCCTCAACCAAATGCTCTTTGTCGGTCTCAACTGAGCTTTCTCGACCGCCCTTCTCATATTTTTCATAAATATTTTCTCCTTTTTTACTCTATTGAGCTCTGTAGCCGTCTGCATACCTGTAAGCGTCTTTGTTTGTCTTTCTGTTTGAATCACTCATTTTTTTTCTATAAACTTTTCAACTGAAATTCTAACTCTCTTCTTTTCAAACCCTCATCTCCTCAGAAAAATTCTTGCCCGCAATTCGAACCCTCCACTGCTCCAATACTGCACTTTACAGAATAAATTTTCCTTCTTAGAAAATATATTTCAATGACATCCCTGGTTCACGCGAGATTTTATTTAACCCTGTTGCGGTGTGCGGGGTTTTATAGACGCACCGGTGCGGTTTCGTAAGATCGCGGTTTATGTTTTGGCGCGGTGTTTTATGATGCACCAGTGCATAAGAGTTGTGAAGCACCGGTGCACTACAGTACTAAGATGCCGGTGTGGGTTATGATGATAAGCACACCGGACGAAAAACCAGGAAACTCCGCTAGAAATGGCGTACTGTATAAAGTTCCTTTTTTTTGGTATGTAAGATCATAATAAAATAATGATAATTCTAAAGTACATGAATTTATTTGCATTATTTTCTAAACTTTATTATGTTACAAAAATTCATATTATTCTAGATTTATTATTTTACAATTATTTACAAATATAAAATCATTTCACATTAATACAATTAAAATTTTACAAATATTTTACATATAATTACAATTAAAATTGCAATTACAATTACAGTTATATAATTTCACATACAATTACGATTAGAATTACAATTACAATTTTAGAATTTTACATACAATTACAATTACAATCATTTCACAGTAATACAATTAAAATTTTACAAATATTTTACATACAATTAGAATTAGAATTAGAATTACATCTACAATTACAACTACAATTTTACAAATATTTTACATACAATTACAATTAAAATTACAATTTTACAATTTTTCATATATACAATTACAATCATTTGATAATAAATTAAATATTACAATTACAATTAAAATTTTACATCAAATATTTAACATACAATTAGAGTTAAAATTACAATTACAAATACAAATACAATTTTACAAATTTACATACAATTAAAATTTCAATTTCAATTTTTTTTTTTTTGCTTGCCCACGCTCTGCAGCCACAGCCTCCCTCGCATCTGCCCCTCGGCTCTTCGCTATGCGCATGGCCCCTCTGGAATCAACCCCAGAGGTGGCCTCTCCTTTGGATCAGGCCTTGGCATTTTCTTCTCTTATTAGCTCCTTAGCTCCGCCTCGCCCTCGGCTGATGATCTCCAAATTCGTAAAGAAACTCGATGGAATCTAGGAGATCTCCCTTTCTTCAACCATCCCACGCATGGTTTCCCTCTCTCTAGCTGGAAAAGGCCTCATAGGTCAATTTACTGGGTTTTGTCCCTCCCCAAAGACTATTCAGAAATGGGTTGAGCCTAACTGGGCAGACAAAATCAATGACAAAATCTCCATATGCTTCTGCGACAAAGGTTACTTCACATTTCACTTTGAAATGAAAGAGGAGAAGGATCTGATCGTCGAGAATGGGCCTTACTTCATGGACACCAGATGTCTCTATCTCAACAAATGGACGCCTGACTTCGACCCTAAACTTGATGTACCAAATGTTGTCCCACTGTGGGTGCGACTTCCTCACCTCCCTCTGCACTGTTGGGGGGATGACTCCGTTCGTGCGATTGGGAATGCGGTTGGAAAATTTATTGATTGAAGCAAACCTAAAGACAATATGCAAGCTTGTGCCAGGATTTGCATTGAAGTAGATCTGGGAAAAGGCCTACCTGAAGTAATCAAGCTCAAAGTCGATGATTGGACCCACATCCAGTAGCTCAACTACAAGAAAATCCCTTTTAAATGCAAGGTATGTCATGAATACGGCCATTTTGCTAACAGATGTTCTAAAGTTATTGATATTGAAAACCTGGATATATATTCTCAATGGGAATCTATAAAAAGAAAGAATTCTTCTTCCAATCCTAAAAACTCCAGCACCTCCTTAACCCCCTCTGCCCCTCCACCCAAAGTTACTCCTTCCTCCCCTCATCCTTCTCTCCTCAGCCCTCTGATCCCCCTCCATCTTGTTGATCCCCCTAACCCTCCTCTCATTGACTCTCTAGCCTCAATCCCTTCTCCTCCCTTGCATCCGAGGATGATTCCCCCTAGCTCTCTATCCCTTCTCAATCTGCTTCCCCTCGTCTCTCCCCTGATAATATAGATCCTCCCTCCTCCTCCACAGACCCCTCCTCTACCTGAATCACTTGAAACCCTGTAAAAGAACATGGTGTCACCTTGGAAAACCCCAAGAAAACTGGGCCTGGAAGGAAGCCATCCAAGTAGCACAGAGATGAAACTGCTCAAAAATACATTGCCCTCGGAACTCAGAACCCTATTGAAACCTATCTCTTAGGGCAACATAGCAAAGACTCAGGAAAAAAGGAGCAAGGAGGGAAGCCAGGCTCTCGCTTTGTTTTCCTGAAATAATGAAAGTCCTCTCATGGAACTACAGGGGTTTAGGGCATCCCTCTAAAACATCAGCCCCAAAATATCTAATGAATCAAGAAAATCCGGATATAATTCTCCTACAGGAAACTAAACAGGGAGATCTAGACATTAATACTATTCTCAGAAGAATAAAAAATCACTCGAGCACCCTCTCTGAATCTAGGGGTGCCTCTGGTGGTCTTGCCACTATATGGAACCAAAGCATATGGAAGCAAAAAAATTCAGCAAAAATGCAAAACTGGATCAAAGTTACCCTACAGAACATCAAAGAAAGCATTGAGGTCATCATTTACAATGTATATGTTCCCAACCACTATAGGGATAAAGCGATCTGTTGGGACACTCTAAAAAATTACATTGAGAATGAAGACAATAGAAAAATCATTATTGGAGGTGACTTCAACTTAGTACTCCATGCAAATGAAAAAATAGGTCGTTTTTTAAACCCGGACCCCTCCAAAGACCTGCTTGATATCATCATTCAAGAACATGATTTGGTTGATATTATTCCTAAAATCGAAAGTACACTTGGAGCAATCGCAGAATAGGATGGGGGAACATCATGGAGCGCCTTGACCATTTTCTTGTGGCTGTCCCTCTTCTTTCATCCCTCTCCATTGTTTCTTCCAGCATCCTCTCTTCTTCCGCCTCCAATCACTACCCCATCACCCTCTCCCTTGGTGACCAGCCCCCTCTCGGCCCCTTCCCTTTTAAATACAACCCTCTATCGAATGATATCAAGGAAGCAATACAACTAGTGTGTAATACTTGGTTGCAGCATGTTGAGGGATCTCCATCCTTCATTTGGGAAACCAAATTAAAGAAGATCAAAATTGCCTTAAAGGAATGGGCCAAAATCCACTACAAGGAGCCAGACAAAATCAAAAGTGAGATCAAGGCAAAGTTGGAGATTGTCCACAACATCATAGACTCTCAAGGGACAAACCAAAAGAACTCTAATCATGAAAAATATTTATATTGGAAATTATACAAAATCAATAGAACAGAAGAAGAGAAATGGTGAATAAAATCCAGGAATTTGTGGCTCCAAGGAGGTGACAAAAACACCTCCTTCTTCCACAAACAAGCTACAGTTCGCAAGACCATAAATAACATATCCTCCATCATAGACAATGAAGGAAGAATTCAGACAGAACAAGAGACAATTAAAGCAGCTACCACCTCTCATTACAAAGATCTGCTCATTGAAACAAAAGAACCTGAAGACTATTCTGATCTCTTAAGACATCTGCCAAATATGATCACAGAGGAGATGCACAACACTTTGAAGAAAGAAATAGAAAGGCTAAAATCCAAAGTGCCATTTGGTCCCTGCATCTTGACAAGGCTCCGGGTCTTGATGGCTTCTCCATCAACTTATACAGGACTTATTGGGACTTAATTAAAAAATACTTGACCAAAATGATACAATGGCTTCAAAGGAAGAAGAAAATAGGGGGCTTCACCAACTCAACCCATCTTGCTCTAGTTCCCAAAGAAAATCGCCCCTCCTCCTTCTTTAGGTTTCGACCTATCTCTCTCTGCAACTCCTCATACAAAATTATTACCAAAATCCTTTCCATGCGCCTCAAGCCCCTTCTCCCTAGCCTCATTTCTGAAAATCAAGGAGGCTTCATATCCCAAAGACATATTTCGGACACCATCCTTCTTATCCAAGAAGCCATCCATTCAAGCATGACTCGCAAAGAGAAAGGTTTTGTCCTCAAACTCGACCTAACCAATGCTTTTGACAGGGTTAGGCACTCCTTCCTCCTTTTTATTCTTCAAAAAATGGGCTTCAACAATGACTTCATTGCCCTCATTAAAACTTGCATCTCTAGTCCTTAGATCTCTCCCCTCATAAATGGCAAGCCTGCAACCTTCTTCCAATCCTCCCATGGCCTTAGACAAGGCTGTCCTCTCTCTCCCTTTCTCTTTATCCTCATGGCCGAGTCTTTCAGCAGGGCCTTGGATCATATGCAAAGGGTTGACCTTATTACTGGAATAAAATTTGGCAATGGTGTAATAAATATTAATCATTCGCAATTTTCAGATGACACCCTTTTGATGGGTGGTGCATCCTACATTATTGCTCACAGGTTTAAATCTCTCCTTGACAAGTTCATGCTCTTCTCCGTAGGGTTGATAAATTTCCAAAAAAATTGCATTTATGGTTGGAATGCAACTAATCAAACCAATCATAGCATTGCACTAATTTTTGGAGTCACTTACAAATTAAATTGGGACTACTTCAATTATTTAGGCATGCATGTCATCGTTGGCTCTTTAAAATCTGAAGTCTGGAATATTACAATTGAAAAAATGAAGAGAAAAGTCCAGCGATGGGGCTCCTCCTAGCTTAACCTTGATGTTCGTGTAGTTTTACTCAAATCCGGTCTCTCATCCTTACCTGTGTACCACTTCACTCTGCTTCATGCCCCTGCCAGCATCCATCACAAATTTGAAGCAATCTTAAGGCATTTTCTCTGGCAGGGAGGAAATAATGAGAAGAAAGAAATACAACCTTGTTAAGTGGAGGCATGTCACTCAAGGCTATGAAAATGGAGGGCTCAGAATCCGCTCACCCAAGATTTTGGAGGTAATATTGTCAGGAGATTAATCAGTGGATAGCAAGCATGGTGGAAGAAAGTCTTGGAATCCAAATATCTCAACTCCCCCATACAACATCTCCTTGATCACGATATTCCGAACAGACCTTGCTCCAGAATATGGGCTCTTTGTAAGAAATCCATTCCTTTCTTATCCCTCAATCTCTCTAAAGTTCCTCATGAGGGAAGAAACATCAATATTGGGGAAGACATAATTATGGGGCAAAATCCTCTCTCAAACAGACCTGGCACTCATCACATTCTCTCTCACTTCCAGACTCTCAAACTTAAATATTTAAGTCAAATCTCCAAATGGGACTCCAAAAATAATAGCTGGATAGGATGGCACTTTCCCCCTGTCCCTCCTCACTTGGAAGTTGACCTCTCCAACCTTCAAGTCCTTCTCCATGGAGAACCTGCCATACGAAAAGACATCTTGGACAGCTTTCGATGGGATCCATCTGGCTCTGCTTACACCATTAAAGCAGCCCACTACCAACTTAACAAATACCACTTTCCCACTCCTCCATGGGAAATTTGGAAACTGGTCTGGAAATTGGAAGCCATCCCAAAGATCAATATTTTTATATGGACCCTCCTCAAAGGCAATATTCTCACCTCTGATAACTTAAAAAAAAGAGGTGTGATCGGTCCATCCAAGTGCCCCAATTGTCAATGTGAAAAAGAGACCGTGCATCATCTTTTTGTCAGATATCCCTTTTCTGCCCAATGTTGGGAAGATCTCACTTCATATTACCAGCTCCACATGGACTCCATCAATACTATCTCTGATCTAATAAAAAACTGGAGGAAAAATTATCCCTGGGGAAAAAATAAAAACAATCTGTCCAAAGGGGTCTGGGATACCCTTCCGTATGTGCTCTTATGGAACATATGGCTTGCCAAAAACCGAGTGATCTTCAGCAGCACAAATTCCTCCTGCAGTAAGGTCTGCAACAAAACTTGGAGCCTCACTCTCGAAACAATTATCTCTAAAAGCAACAACAACATCAGTGTTCATGATCTCCAAGTAGAAGAAAGGAATTTTTTGGGTAAGATATTGGACAGCCCTGGCTTCATGAGACCTTCAATTCACCATCCTCATCAGCATGAAGCATGGAAGATTTGATTAAAAGAAAAAGAATTCATTGAATGGTTGGATAGTTGTTCAAAGCTAGCTCTTTTTTTTATGGCGCATTAAAATTGAATCTAGGCATTGCTAGAGTCAGAGGCACTATAAGAGATGGAAATGGAAACACTATTCTCTCATTCGAATGGGGTCTTGGCTCTCTCTCCAACAACAAAGAAGAAGCATACAGCCTCCTCCAAGGCCTCTATCAGCTTAAGAAGAGTAATATTACCAATTCTATGGTGTTTGGAGATTCAGCAATCATCATTAACATGATGATCCATGACTATCCTGTCCGCAATATAGATCTTCACAGAATTGTTACTCGATGTCATGAAATTTCCAAATACATGAAAGACATCACCTTCCATCATATTCTCAGAATAAATAACAAAATTTCTGATGCTCTAGCTAACAATGCATGTGCAAGAGCTGCTGGTCAAATCTCTTGCAATGATAGCCTTTCACTCAACCCTCTGCCATGACCTCGACTATGCTGTGAAAAATATTCTTTTGGATTCTCCCTGCAGGAATCTCTGAAAAATTAAAACCCATTGGTACCCCCTCTCATCTAACTTCTATGACCCTATCTCCTCAGGTCTGCTTTCTAGCAGCTCCCTCCTCTCTCCTCAGGGCTTTATATCCCTGTGCCACCTCTCCTTTCTTGCACCCCTCGTCAATGCCCTCATAATTTCTGCTTGTTGCTGCGTTCACTACGCTCACCTTCCCCTGCTGGTCCTCCCCTCATCGCTTTCCCTGCTTCTTCGTGCTCCCTCCCCTCACTATTCCATCTGTCTTAATGGCTCGCAGTGAATATTTTTTTCATTGTGCAGATCTCCAGGCAGAGCTGGAGCAGATACGCACCCAGAAAAAAAAAATGATGCCAAGCAACAACGGATTTAAATCTCTTCCTGCACAGAGTCACATCTCTCCAACAGCAATTCAATGACGTGGCCAATTGTTGCTCCCATGCGGAGGAATCAGTCCAAATTCTCAAACATATGTTGGAAAAATTCTCTACCCCAAGTTCTGGATCCAGAAATGTGAGGAATACCAGCACCAATGACAATATTGTTGGTTCAACCGGATGCCCAATGAGCATCGACTGATTAGCTCACCTTTTTACTCAGCATGGTTTTCAATTTTGTATTACTGCTCTCTCAATTTGTTTGTATCTACTCGTTATCTGTATTTCAGTATTTTCTGAACAATAGACACAAAGAAGGCTTAACATTTTGTGGTAGCTACCTTCTCTGTTGCTCCTCAGAAGCACTTGCATGTAACAAGGAGTCACCTCCTCACATCTTTTTTGGAATATAAATCAGCACCCGATATTGTTAAAGAAAATTAAATTAAATTTCAATTACAATCATGACATAATATTTAATAAATATCATGGTCATTTACTATTAAATTAATTAATAAACATCACGATCATGATAATTATCGTACAAACATCATATTTGACTAAAAAACACATTCAAATTCGCTAACATCATCGTGATCATGATCATTTAAAAAAACACAATTAGCATTGCATAACATCATCACAACACAAACATCAAATATACATCTCATGTCAAATAACTCATGCTATCACATACACATCTATCTGCAAGCTACACATTAAATGAACATATCTAACATGACCTAACAATATACACATCATGATGATCACCAACATGTAAATTAAGTACAGCTACAACATGAACATAAAATAAATGGACCATATCTATATATATAATGTTAAAAATATACAACTGTAATATAAATGTCATGGATCAGTTGGTGGTAAAACATCAATAGTAGTACTAGTCGAGGCCTACTCAGTCAATGGTGCAGCCTCGACGGTCGATGGTCCAGCCTACTCATGATCATGAGTATTGTTGGATGCTGCAGGCTGCTGACTGGACGTGGCCGATGGTCCAGCCTCATCTCCATGATGACTGCTGCTAGGTGCTATTGGAGGCTTCTCATCTAGTGCGGCGTGAGGTGAACGATCATGAGATGATGAGTCATTTCTCGTAGACTATCGATCACGTGCTGCGTCTCGACCACGCCTATAACGTGCAACGGTCCTCCTCAACCACGTAACTAAGGTCATAGCTCCTACGACATGCCACATCAGCCTGTACATGTCACGCGACATGCCTCACCACATCTGTAACAGCCTACCATCAGCCTGTATGTCTCTCATATGGGCGAGCCTGATGCCCGCCTCAATAATCAATGCAGTGATTTGGTCGCCCAACTCCATCCTGTATCTAGTATCAAGTCGACCGCGCCTAGCAAAAGGTAGTACTGGCGCACCAGCAGGAGTAGGTCTCTCTCTGGCCTCCTGATGATCCTCGGCATCTGGCATGCCCTGATCATCATCAGGATCCACACCTGGATCATGTGGTGGTGCTGGCATGTCCTCGCCATCAAAAGGCCCAATGTCTGCAAAATATATATAAGTACACAACAATAATTAGACAGTTTCACTACACAATTTAATAAAAACAAGTTAAAGAACATGTTAGAATAAATTTAAATAAAATAGTAATATTACCCCTATCATCTGGCGGCTCATCATCTGTGAAGAGGATGTAGGCACACCCTCGCCAATCCAATTCAGCATAAGGATAGGGGCCCATAATGAAGGGATGCAGCTCGTCAACACTGGCTAGCAACTCCATTGCATCAACTAATATCCTTTCTGGAAACACACTCTCACCCCTCTTGGGCATCATCTTCCCCCACATGTGCATTTGTGCCTCTAACATCGGCCTACAAGGCTACCGAAAAAAAGTAGGCCTCGTCTCTATAAACCTCTCAAAAAAAAAAAACTCTGAAGCAAAAGGGAAGTTGACCCTCCCTTGTGCATGAGCACGACATCTATCTAAGGTTGTACAGAACTGCCGCAAAAAAATGGCAAACCACCTGACAAGTCGTGGCTCATGTACTAAAGAATCAACACAATATAGAAGCGATAAACTAATGCGTTTCTCGTCACTAGTGTTGTGTGAAATGATCGAAATCAAAAGTGAAAGGCACCTCACCTCCTCACTACCAAATGCACCAATATGTAACTGACCTCTAGCGACCTGAAAATCTGAAGGAAACGGTACATCTGCTCCAATGTATCTCTAGGTGTACACTAACTAACTCCTTGCTACACAGCCAGCTGGAACCTATGGGAACGAGGGAAAATCCACCCCTCTCATCAATAGCCCTGTAATGAAATATATATCCTCCTCACTAGGCATGTACCACCAGTTAGGACCAACTTTGAAAGCTTGTTGGTGGGCATTCCACCTGTGGATAAGATATCTCAAAAACACACCATGGCCCTTTAGGGAAGTAGCCTCCTCATAGAACTTGAGGAGGCCTACCTGCCTTAGGAGCCCCTGGGTAGCTGCTGTAATAGGGCGAGGGTACTCATCTCTCTCCCTCTCTCGTGCCTCCCATAGGTGAACCATGTCATACTACTTTGCTTCTTGTTGTTGTTATTCCCCCTCTTCTCTCTAAATGATTGACATATTAAATAAAAAAAATTATTAAATGAGACATGTATTTAGGAATATACATATATAATTTTTTTTGGAAAAAAAAAAAACAAAACAGTCGGTGCGCCACAAAAAACAGTCATGCACCAATTCTGATGCGTATTTTGTTTGTCGCACAATGGGGGCGGTGCCCTAGTTGACATTCAACACACCGTAGGCAGTGCATCTGAAAATTTTCAGAGCATCGTTGACTATGTACGGTGTCTGGAGTGCGGTGCGTTGACTAAAATCTACGTCCCAACGTGTATAGTTGTGTCAATGCACCGACCTCCTGACTTCATTACATGGTCAATAGGGTGGTCGTTTACCAGGCTGCACCGTTCACCCTGTCAGAATGCTAAATGCAGTGCACTGACAAATACCGAGGCAGATATTTCCGCCAATTCGCCACGTTGCTGCTATTCCACATGGTCAACTGTGCGGCCAGCTAAATGACCGCACTGCATTTTTTTTTTTAATTTTAAAATAACGTGGTGCACCTTTCAGTACCGCCCTAGAAACGATGCAAATACCGTTAGCACCGGTTGTGATACGGCCTGTAAATTTTACAGGCAGCACCGCTTATTGATGCGAGCCGAACGGCTCGAGCACACCGCGTGACCAAAAAAAAAATATTTTAAATGGTTAATTTTAAGGTTATTTGAAATTATAATCCGCTAAAAAGCTTAATTATGGAAAAATAAGAAAAATACTTGTACATTTGGCCGTCGAGGAGGCATATTGGCTGTAAAATTTACAAAAGAAAATTTTCCCACCATTTTGCAAAATGAAAGCTGGAGATTGGTGGGAAATGCACAGCAAGAGTGTGTGCAATGGGTGCAATGGGAGCACTGATGTCAGGGCGGCTCAGATAAGGATAAATTGCATTTGTGCTTGAGAGCTCTCGAGCACTGAGAAAAGTGAAAAATGCGGTTTTTTTGTCATAATTTTTTTATTATTTAACCTTGTTCCAATGCACGGGGTTTCATAGGCGCAACAGTGTAGTTTCTTAATACCGCACCAGGCAGTTTCTGTTTTGGCACAGTGTTTTATGACGCATTGGTGCGGAAGAGTTGTAAAGCACCAGTTCTCTACAATAATACGATGCACCGGGCGGGTGTGTACGGAGCGCACGGTGTTCGGTGTGCCAATGTTTTGTGCGCACCAATGCTTTCTCTTGTTGAGCGCACTGGTGCAGTTTTGGATGATGAGCGCACCGAGTGGAAAACATCCGCAAAACCCTCCGCACGCCAACCTCCTCTAGTAACCTCTGCTAGAAACAGATGTCTGTGGTATTTTTATAAGGGTTTCCTCAAAACATCCGCTAGAGGGTCTTTTCCTTGTAGTGGATCAAGGTACAAATTGTCATGGCATGTATATGATAGAGGATGAGAAATGTCCCATGAAGAACTAATAATTTCAGTGGAACCAAATTCAAGATTGAGGTTAAGAGTGCCAATATCCTCTTAAGGAATTGAAGGATTAGTCTTCACCCTAGGCTCCATGAAACATTCCAAGGTTTCCTCCATTGGATCTAAATCATGGGAAATAGATGAAGGTTGAAGAGATGGATTAGCAATCAATTTTTTATATTTTCTTATTTGAATAGGTTCAACACGAGGTGCAGAAAATGGAGGAGGACAAGGAATGAAAGGAATAGTAGGTTCCTCCTCTGAAATTAGTGGTGTCTCATGTATTTGAAAATTTGGGAGAGCAGAATCATCACGGGATTCAGACTCACCATGTAAAGATATATGAACCAAACGCTCAACCTTTTGTTTAAAGAAATCAAAATTTGTATCTTCTTCAGGAAATTCATAACAAAGGTGAAGGAATTGATTAGAAAAAACTACAATTGATTCATTAGGCTTCATTCTTAGTTAATTAATCCTTTTAAGAATATATCAGTAATCATACTCATCAAAGGCTTGATGAAGCACCTTCAGGAATTTATCAAATGAATGGATGGAAGAATATGGTAAGGTATGACACCATTGGTTAACTCAACCTTTAAGAGTGAGGAAGAAAAGCATAAGATGAAAATATTCAGAATCGATTTCATAAAATTCACAAAAATTGAGAAAATTAGATGTATGTTTGGATATGGATATTTCTCCCTCACCATAAAACTTCAATTGGGAAAAATTATAAAGAGATTCATCGGGGATTAGAAGTTTACCATCATATTTATTAGTGAAACACCCCAGGAGTATGATTTGGGAATGGGCCATTTAAAATAAGAGATTAAAAACATATTCAATGGGCACAACTTGTCATATGGCCCTCCTTCTAGTGCCAATTGTTGACGGTGTTGGAAATTCGCTAACCAAGGGGGTCTTCCCAATGTGAATTCCCAATTAGACCTAAAATTTATTGGATTAGGAGCCCCATTTAGAGTATTGACCTGACCACCATAACTCTAAGTTTTTCCTTAGCTACAATGGATATCATAAGAGAGTATGCTCATAACCTTTGAAATCAGCAAGTAAGTTGGCAATTTGAAACACCAATTCCAATGTGTGTTGTACCTTGAGAAACAATTCCTTGTTGTGTAAAGGAATCCGTGCTCAAGACATTCAAATAACTATGTCACAGAGATATGGATCCATGTTCAATCACCTCCGGAGTTCAATCATTGCATTTTAAAAATCAAATGCTATAAACAATCCACAATGCTATTATTTGCTGATATAGAATGAAATGTTCAGAAGAGGAATGAAAGGAAAAAGCCCAAAACAATATGCTGTTGTACAGAATCTATTATCTCAGACTTTAGAAGAATTAAAAGAGAAGAACAGCTAAAATGAAGGAGCGCCTATTAAGGGTTTTAACTCTTATTTACACATGCAAAAAGAGACCTGCTGCTTCTTTACTTCATTTTATTCAAGGACTGAAAATACATTATGAAAACTAGAAGACGTGTCAAGATCAACAAATACTAGGATCTTGCTTTTCCTTCATAAATCACTTGAAATCTCAGTACAAAGATTACTGCCTGGAGATCTGAAAAACCCCTACCTTTTCTCCTCCTCCTCTCTCTGTTTTTATATCAGCCATCTAAAATAACTTCCTAACTGCTATGATTAGTTTTGAAACTGATTCTTGAAAGTGCTTAAAGCATTTAAATTTACAAAATATATGTTTGAATATTATATATAAAATATATAATAAAAAATCCAAAAATCGAATTGAAAGTTTTAAAAGGGCGAATAGTGCATTTTGGGTCCCACTACTATGCATTTGTATTAAATCGAAAAAACCACCCATGGTTTATAAAAACCGATAACCACCTACGGGGGGTGCTGATGGCAGCTTGTACAAAATGAATCGGGGGTACCGTAATATATCATGGCCGTCGATTTTGTAAAAAGTGGTTTCGATTAAACCATTTACGGGGGTACCATCTCCCATAAACTCCGTTTAATTTATACCTCCCGCAAACCATTGGATCAAGCTGGATGAGCCAAACCGTTGATTCAGCTTCAATTTTGTTTTGCATCTCTGATAAGGTAGCTTGTTCGCATGAAGGAAACTATGTAGGTCCTTCGATAATGCTTGAAATTCACAAAATGAGGACCTGGAAAATCCTCCCAAACTAGTGTGAAGACATATTGCTCCATGATTTCACTGTCTCAGTGTGACCAAAAGTAAATTATGCTGATAATACCCAGAATTTCACATCTTCCTTACAATACAAAATACCACCTGATATCACTCCGAAGTGTTATTACATAACTATAATGCCAGGAGAGCTCCTGGCTTAGCTCTATGTAAAAGTCTAATCTTCCAGCACATCGACCAACTCATACTCAACAAGGGAAAGATTGTTGTCTTCCTTCACAACGAAATTTGCAAGCTCAGTTGCCTCAATCCTGCCCCACTTGTTAACAGAAAGTCTCATTGAACCCCTAAACATATCAATCTTTGCATTACGCAAGATAATTGTAGTATCTTCCTTCATGATATCAACTTGATCGTTTCTGGCAGTGAAGAGAATCGACCCAGTTTCATCTCCTACCAGGCACTCTGCAATACGCATCTGACAGGTAGGAGCATCAGGTCGCCCTTTTTCAAGAACAAGTTGTGCGCTCAGCACTTTCACAACGAGATTGTGCCCAGATGACCCTGGTGTCAGTTAATTGACCTTGGCAAAACGGGCACATGCAGAGATGTTCGCATGAAGATGCAAGGAACTGAATTTTTGCTGAGAGAAGTTGTGCTACAACATCTGGCTCCAATTGGGGACAGTACTTTGGCAGCAAAGTGCTAAGAACCTGTAGATCAGTAGCCTTTATTGGGCATGGAGTCACAGTAGACTAAATTGTCTCCCAGTTCACAAATCTCTTAAAATTTCAAAACTTCTCTGAACCCTCCTTCGTCTATGATCTTTATTTTGAACTGAAAATTTGAAACTTAGAACTACTGCCACTGGAGATGCTCAACTCCTGAGCTTATTTATGTACAACTCCTATATATATAAGCATGGTTGAACTTAATCAAGTGAATTCAACCTTCCAATGGAACCAATCCAGCATCTACTTGTTAGATTTAATACCTTCATACTGCTGAGATTTAAAAATCAAAAGAGGAATGTACCATGAAAAATTTTCATCTACAAAATTTTGTACATACCCTGGCATTGAAGCTTGTTGCTGACCGAAGGAATTTGCCATATATTCAGCAACTGGATCATAAAAATCATGAGACAAAATTTTGGTTATCTTCTTTTCTTGAGCATTTTGCAGAGGTCCTTGAACATGACAGCTTCTTTCATTGTTTGACCCTTCAATTAGGAACTGTGTGTTAGGAAGTTGACTGCTACTTCCTGTAGGCAAGCATTCAGGCTGAAAATACACATCCAAGGTTTGCTCTCCATAATGCTGATGTTCTTCACTCAACATCAATTCTTGACAAAAAATTTCCTCTTCTTGCAAACATGTCTGAGAAACTGCACTATTTTCCTCACTACTCGCAAAATTATTGCAAAGATCTTCCATGCTTCCATAGTGTATTTCAGCTGTTGCAACTAAGTTTTGACTAGAATCTTCAAAATGATTAGATTCTTTTCTTTCAACAATACAGGAACCTTTTAATACTTTTTGGAAATCTTTATTCATTTTTGAACTTACATTCTTTTGTAAGGAAATGCCAATGTTTCCTTCACAAGCCCTCTTATTTTTGACAAAACTTGGACTTTCTGTATTGCAGGAAAAATTTCTACAAGCCCATGCATTATCTTCAATTTCTTGTGCATGAAGAAACATCAGCTTCAGATTACTAGGCTTTCTCTCCCTGAGATAAAAAGCCAAGGCAAAAGAAAAAGCTTTCAAATAATAGACCATAGCTGCTACTTCTGGAGGTCGAATCTCTTCTGGCATGCTGAAATAATTATTTTGAAACCTCCTATTAAACTCAGAAATCGATTCATTACTTTGCCTTCGGATAGAATACAATTCCAAAAGGTGCTCTTCATATGACTTACTCTTGCCCCAATATGTAAGGAATACATCTTGGAGATCTTGCCAGGAATTAATTGAACCTGCTTCCAAACACTGAAACCATTGCTGAGCATACTGCTTTAAAGAATGGCAAAACATCCTTAAAGCTACGTCTTCATAAAAGATTTGAAATTTGTCTAGAAAGTATTCAAATTCCAAAATATGTGATTCAGCTGAAATGTCCTTCTCCTTCCCGGAGAAACTTGGCAAGGACTTGAATCCTTTTGAAGGATACTGATGGAGAATAGCTGGCAGCTTCAGGGGTTTAAATATTTCTTTATTTTTGAACTGAAAAGCAGTCAATTTCTCATGAGGCAAAATATTATCATGCAAAGATGATGAATTATGACCTTTATGCCCAGACTGTGACTGATTATCTTCCGGGATTGTAATACAACAATCATCCCTCCTTTCATGTTTAGGAGATACACATGTGTCAAGATTTATAATACAAGCAGAAGCAAAATCATCTTTTCCCAATAATGAATTTACATTTTGGGCCTTGTAGTCTTCTGAGAAAAAAAACAGGAAACAATCCTTTTAATATAAATGGGAAAATGGATTACTAAACTGACACATAAAAATAGAACCTCCTTTAAAAAACGGAAATTCTGATACATGTTTCTTCCATGATACTTTCTCATCTTCTTGCCAGGAAAATTCTTCATCTAATGAAACTTTCATCCGTGGAGTCGCCAGGTGAATAATAAACAACCAATCTTCAAATCTGAATCTTGTTCACCATCAAAAAGAAAGGATTATGAAACCATCTGCTGCAAGGTATGTGACCTCGCGTTTGGCTTTGTGAAAATGAGAATTCTGTACAAAGTAAACACAGCCAAAAACTTCCTCCTCACTGAACAACCAGAGGAAGTAGAAAGAAAACCCAGGGAAATGAACTTCGCTTCTTCGATCCCCGGCAACGGCGCCAATTAATGTTGTACCTTGAGAAACAATTCCTTGCTGTGTAAAGGAATCCGTGCTCAAGACATTCAAATAACTATGTCACAGAGATATGGATCCATGTTCAATCACCTCTAGAGTTCAATCATTGCATTTTAAAAATCAAATTCTATAAACAATCCACAATGCTATTATTTGCTGATATAGAATGAAATGTTCAGAAGAGGAATGAAAGGAAAAAGCCCAAAACAATGTGCTGCTATACAGAATCTATTATCTCAGACTTTAGAAGAATTAAAAGAGAAGAACATCTAAAATGAAGGAGCGCCTATTAAGGGTTTTACTCTTATTTACACATGCAAAAAGAGACCTGCTGCTTCTTTACTTCATTTTATTCAAGGACTGAAAATACATTATGAAAACTAGAAGACATGTCAAGATCAACAAATACTAGGATCTTGCTTTTCCTTCATAAATCACTTGAAATCTCAGTACAAAGATTACTGCCTGGAGATCTGAAAAACCCCTACCTTTTCTCCTCCTCCTCTCTCTGTTTTTATATCAGCCATCTAAAATAACTTCCTAACTGCTATGATCAGTTTTGAAACTGATTCTTGAAAGTGCTGGAAGCATTTAAATTTACAAAATATATGTTTGAATATTATATATAAAATATATAATAAAAAACCCAAAACTCGAATTGAAAGTTTTAAAAGGGCGAATAGTGCATTTTGGGTCCCACTACTATGCATTTGTATTAAATCGACAAAAACACCCATGGTTTATAAAAACCGATAACCACCTACGGGGGGTGCTGATGGCAGCTTGTACGAAATGAATCGGGGGTACCGTAATATATCATGGTCGTCGATTTTGTAAAAAGTGGTTTCGATTAAACCATTTACGGGGGTACCATCTCCCATAAACTCCGTTTAATTTATACCTCCCGCAAACCATTGGATCAAGCTGGATGAGCCAAACCGTTGATTCAGCTTCAATTCTGTTTTGCATCTCTGATAAGGTAGCTTGTTCGCATGAAGGCAACTATGTAGGTCCTTCGATAATGCTTGAAATTCACAAAATGAGGACCTGGAAAATCCTCCCAAACTAGTGTGAAGACATATTGCTCCATGATTTCACTGTCTTAGTGTGACCAAAAGTAAATTATGCTGATAATACCCAGAATTCCACATCTTCCTTACAATACAAAATACCACCTGATATCACTCCGAAGTGTTATTACATAACTGTAATGCCAGGAGAGCTCCTGGCTTAGCTCTATGTAAAAGTCTAATCTTCTGGCACATCGACCAACTCATACTCAACAAGGGAAAGATTTTTGTCTTCCTTCACAACGAAATCTGCAGGTTCGGTTGCCTCAATCCTGCCCCACTTGTTAACAGCAAGTCTCATTGAACCCCTAAACATATCAATCTTTGCATTACTCAAGATAATTGTAGTATCTTCCTTCATGATATCAACTTGATCGTTTCTGGTAGTGAATAGAATCATCCCAGTTTCATCTCCTACCAGGCACTCTGCAATACGCATCTGACGGGTAGGAGCATCAGGTCGGCCTTTTTCAAGAACAAGTTGTGCGCTCAGCACTTTCACAACGAGATTGTGCCCAGATGACCCAGGTGTCAGTTGGTCAATCTTTGTGAAAACAGCCTCGTCTAGAGATGTTCGCATGAAGATGCAAGGAAACTGAATTTTGCCGAGAGAAGTTGTGCTGTAAATGTGTGAAAGGAGGATTTAACAAGAGGGAAGTAAGAGTGAGTCACTAGAAGGAAAGTAATAGTACTATCCTAAGAGAGGCACACAATAGCAAGGAAATATTTGTTCGTTATCTAGAGAAATATTTCACATAGACAAAACGAACATTAAAGAAAATACAACACACATTCAACAAGAGAAGTACCAATAAAATGAAGTTAAATTTCCTTAGTACATACGAACAAAACATATATCACGAACATCTAAGGAATAGTCTTACAATATGAATGTTACATGCATGACAATGTGTTGGCTCAACAAGCTTCTGATTATTAGGTGAAAGATCCAAGTACACTGTTACAATGGTGAGACACTAGCTCCAATAGTTTAACATTAAGTCACTTCTTGCTTCTCCAAAGAATGATATTCTCTCCTATGATAAGTTATAAAATTCAAGGCTATCTCTCAAAATTCTATGACTCTAAAATCCATTTGCTTGAGTCATGTGGTTTATTTTATAAAAAAAGGAATGGTCTTTCATATCCCCTATGATTCTTGAGTTTCCCTCATGAATCTTGGACTTCTAATGTGACCTTTGGACTTTTCCTAAAGACTCTTTTGTCCATATATGACTATGTAACTTTTCATATTCCACATATAACTCTTGTACTTCCACACATTAAATTTTGTCCTTTCCTTTAGATAATTACATCATTACTTCCACAAATTATGTGGCAATACACATGGACACACATGGCACTATGATGAAACTTGCATAAGTCACAACTTGACAATGATGACATGGAATTCATGATGAGGTGGCAATGCCAATTTGTTCCTCTTGCTTCTTTGTCTTCAATCTTTGGGAGAGATTTGTTCAGTACTTCATCTTCAGGAAAGATCTTTTTTTTTCTTCATAATCAACCTCCAAAGGGTTTTGAATTAGTATTGAGTCTTTACGCAATCTTGATCTTTGATATTTTTCCGTAAGCTAATGTCCCTTCATCTTCTTACTTGATGACTTCTTCATGGATCCCACTTCATAAGTGTCTTCTTGTATGTTCTCATCCACGTACTGCTTGAACACAATCCTATAATGTTAAGATACAATACTTGCAAATGAAATTCACTCATGATAAGACAACATCGGTTCGGAAATATCCTAGTATAACTCTCTTCATGAAATGTACTAGATGATATGGAACATGGTACTAGGTTGAGGAGGAGGCTTGAGGATTTCACAATGTGCAATTTCAAGACGCAAGAGTGAGGCTCTGGTGACTGTGACTGCAAAATATGCAACATCTTGGGGTCACAGAAGGAATATTTATTAGTCAAGGGAGTTAAGGAGACAACAGTGAGGGCTAGCTCACTAAAACTGCACAATGCGTAGTTCTAGGAGACATAGGCACATGACTGCGTAATTGGGAAAATCAGTGAGATAGTGATGAAGGCTCGCTCACTGGGATTGTGAAATGCACAATGTAGGCATGTTAGTGACTGAAGATTGCGCAATTGAGAAAGTAAAAGGGGAAGACAAGAAGGGCTTGCTCACAGAAATTACACAATGCACAATTCAAAGGAGAGAATGAGCCACTGGATTTCTTAGTTTCACAGTCCATAGAGATAGAGAGATAGACTACTGACTTAAATTGTGCAATTTATAGTGAAAGACTGACTAGAAGACAAGATTTCATAATTCTGAGGAGCAAGAGGAAAAAATTGAGTATTGTGACCGAAAAATGCGCAATCCTTGGAGGAAGTGACTATGCATTGCATATTTCCAAGATTTGGGTATGCATGACTCAAGCTTACAATTGAACAATGTGCATTTTAGAGGGGAAGAGAGGTTGCAAGTTGGTTGGGCTAAAATATTCCAGAGTTTGAAAAAGTGTGGGACCAATGAGGTAGAGATTAAACCAAGGTAGGACTTGAAATTGATCATACACTAAAAATAATTAATGACAAAAATTTGAACGCTCAATGCTCAAAATAAACATGATACCCTAAATGTGATGGAAAAACAACATCCTCCTCCAAGTTCGATACTTAGGAACACACTTTGCGACTGTTGGCGAGGAATCAGGTCTCGCAGGCAAGACCCAGGTTCAGGAGTTGTGGCCAACAAGGGAATCCACTGTAGTCTAGAACCACGCCGGCATTATCACCCTACTCCAGAGAGCAGAGAGTCTCACCCGAGGCGTGCCGCAACCACATGCCGGAGAGGAACAGATAGGTAGCAAGGAACGGATCCGCAACTCATGATTACCATTAAACAGATTGCATAAACATAGATATATCCGCAAGAACATTCAGAGCATAAACAGGTATTAAGCAATTAAAATTTTAAACCATCGCGACCATCATGCATGCATAAGAATTACACAGTAGGACAGTAACCTGCAATTGTATTGATATCTTCATCCACAACCATCGTTACATAGCTTCCACAAGGAGAGCTTACAGTCTGATATAGATGCCTTACGTAACAGAAAGGTAAATGAGAGGACCCTAGGAACTACATAGATATCCTGGTCGATCTCCTTCAGTCGCTCTGTGTTCCGTCTTCGATAGCCTTCTCCTTCTTTTGGCCGGGTGACTGCTATTTATTCACCCACTTCCGCAACTGTTAGTTCCTCTTTTTGTTCTTCTTCGGCTGCTTCCAGTTTCTCTCCTGTTATCTATGTGTTCCACTTTCTGTCTTCTGCCATCTATCCTCATGCATCTGTTGTCTTCAGCTATCTCTTGCTTCTGCGCCACCTTGATAGCTCCACGGCTTTCGGTAGTTGCGACTTGGTCGCGATTGCCATGTGTCCTCATGCCGCAACTCAAAAAGGCCATCCTTTATTCAAAATGCAAAATATTCCAAACAATTTTCCAAAAACAAGGGCCCCAACAGGCCTCGACCACAGTTTCTTGACTCGTCCCCGAGTCAATCACAAATGACAGTCTCTATCTCCATCACCCCGCTTGATCCCGTGCCCTGTTCCCCCTGTGTGCCTTCATCTTGCACCTGTTCCCGTTGTGCACCATCAGCTTGTTCCTATTCTCGCTGTGTGCCTTCTGCCGGTTGTTCAAACAAGGGCCCCAACTCCGAGGCTCTACGGAATGCTATAGCTCGAAGCTCAGTGAAGGCCAATACAGCGTGCTGCCACCCTTGCAAGAGTGAATCTGTATTTTTAGTGATCTTGGTGATAGCTGCCTCTTCTAGGGGAACTGGGATAGCCCCGAAAAACATGCTAATTTGGGCTTCGGCCACGATAGCTAGATATTGCATCGTCCTAGCGCTGTTTTGGAGGGGCGGGCATAGCTCACGAATTACCCGTTTGGCCTCTACAGAATTTGCTTCCGTTTGCTGGATCTGTACTTCGAGCTCATCTGCCTGGGCGTATAATTGGTCCAACCTGGCGGGGTCTATGACCTCTTGAATTTCCCAGGAAACCTGTTGTAGCTGAGCAGAGATTGGTTGTGCTTTGACAGTCAAGGCCAATGAGCATTCCTGAAGACCCTTCAGGAGGTCGTGCGCCTCGCGCACCGCAGAGATGATTGTTTCCTGCATTTGGGTTGCCTGGCCCTGCTTTACGGCAACCTGGGCTGAATAGGTAGTCGTTGGGTCGGGCAGCGCCGATCGTGTGGCTAATGCTGCGTGGATCTCCGTATTTTCCTGGTGGAAACCAGTGAGTGCAGACCGGATGTAGAAAGCTTGGGCGACGACATTCTGCTCCGCGACATCGGTAGGCAGCGGGGTATAATGAGCCTTTTCTGAGGGCCATAGGTCTGAAAATACCTGAGTGACGTTGGCTATCTGATCTTGCAGGCGTTCCTGCGCCGTGATAAGCTGGTCGCGTTGTTCAGTAAGCGCCACGATCTGTTGTTGTTGCTCTTCGCACCACTGCTGCAGCTCCGAGTGAAGCCTTTCAGCTTGCTGGGCCACCCTCTGAATGAATAAGTACAGCTGAGCTGTACACCATGTTTCTAAGTTAGCTATGCCCGAAGCATCCTGGGCCGGCCTTCTTTCTTGCAGGGGTTGCCCACTGGCCACTGAGCGGTTGGAATGCTCCGGAGGGGACGGCGGTGTCTGTTGCTCCGTTGAGTTGGCCATATTTAAATCTGGCCGCTCCTGCTGATCAGTCTGGCCCGAGGGGGGGAGGGTCAGCATGCTCGGGCTAAGCCTCAACCGAGTCGGCCCCAAGGTTGGCCAGCTGGGTAAATATAGCAGATAAAGAAACCTGGGGTGCGCCCACGGGGTCAACTGGTGGTACTACGGTAGCAGTACTGGAGTCAACTTCAGCCCCATGGTCCCTGCCAAAGAGTTCTCGGATGAGCGGGTCGGACACAGTGGCAGATGAATTGGATGGAACGGATGAAGTGGTAGGTGGAGGTGGAACGGTGGATGGAGGGCGAATGTTAATAAACTTGGAAGGATCAATAAGGGGTTCTTCCTGGACTAGTGCCCCTGCATTTGTGGGCGGTGGCGGATCATCATCAGTAAGGTCCACCACCGAATTGGCTACGGTGGTGCGGGCCCGCTTAGCCGGAGGAGTTTCTAATTGTTCTGGCATCGGGGCCTTTTCTCCCATCGGGGTGATGATAGGGCTTGCAGAGGTAAATAAAATGGTCGGGAGGGGAGAAGTAAGAGGAGTGGTAGGGGTGTGCAAAGTAGACCAAGAAATCTGAAATTCGGAAAATAAAGGGAACGGAGAAGCACTGCTGGAAATAACCTGGGCCACCGCATTGAAATTGCGTACCTGAGTATTGAAGTGGCGGACGACGGGGACGAGCGATTCGGGGAGCTCCTGTGGTGGCACTGCCGCATCCGTCGCAGCAAGCTGTTGCAATGGCAACATCTGCTCAAATTTGTACCTGGGGAGGCCGTCGCGGGTGTGCTTCGTGACCCCTGGCCACGAACAGACTTCGCGGTGGAAGGTGGCATCGTCCAGCTGGAATTTCAATGGTGTCATGTGGAAGGTGGCTTCCGGCACGCAAGTGGGTCAGAGGTAAGTATGCCTGTGACTTACCTCGAACCACACTTGCTCACTATATTCATCCAGCAGGTTCCTGGGCACCCGTTGCTGACTGGTCACCACGTCCGTCATTAGCCCATACCAGGACCGAAACGCCTCTGCATTCACCTGTTTAGTGCTGGGGTCGGGTGACACCTTCCACGGAGTAAAATTCATCGCGAGGGGCTGGCCCTCGGGAATCTCTGCTGGGACCTTGACGAGTGGAGTGTGCCATTTTCACATGGCAAAAGCAACGATCAAGTATCCATAAATAAAACTAGTAGCGCGCTTATAGTTCTCCTCGCACGCGTTGAACAGTTCTTTTAACACGAAGGAGCACCAATTCAGCTTGGTGCCCTGGACACAGTGCTCCGCAATGGAGATGGTGTCCAGGGTGCATTCGCCCTTGGTGTAGTGCCTCATTGTCTTGCTGGCAATGAGGTAGTAAGCGAATCGAATCTCAGGCTTATTGATGAGGTCTATCTTGGGGCCTTTGCCCCCCCCCCCCGGCGGGTGCCATAATTGACATAGAGGTCTGCATCTCCTGACTTTCATGCATGCTTGGAGGAGGTCTGACAGGCAGTCGAGACGTCTGCACCATTCAGCGAAAGCCTTGTGAGGTGATGAATATCCTCAGCATGAATGGGAATTTCCTTGTTCAGCCACAAGGACCCATTTTGAATACGGCTGAGGAGGAAGCGTGTGCACTGCAGAGCCGGCCCAGTGGTCCCAAAGACCGGAAGATTTCTTAAGTTCATTAAAGACGATTGCTGAAGGCCCCTGAACTCTGGTAACATTAGATTGGCTGAGTTTACGGCTGGGGTGTAGTAGTGCTCCATATACACCTGCCAATGGAGAGACGGGAATTCGGCAGAGTCTGAAATATTGGCATCGATCAAGGCTGCATTATCATATTTCCCGACCAGGGACTCGGTCTTGTGGATTCTTTTGTTGAGCTCTGGTTCGATGACGGCTGGGATGGCCTTCGGTATTTTGGCTCGATGCTGATAGACCTGTAGAATTCGCCTTGGTCTCCCCTCTTGGTTCTGTGCGTTTTGAGACTTCAACTGCTCTGGTGCGGCTGCAATTGCTAATTCGAATTGATCTGGCATTCTCGTGCTTTTGGGTGTCATGCAAGTTATGTCATCACCTGGCACGAGTGGAGTTGATGAGACCCCTTAACAAGTTAATTCCTGGTAGCATTATTTTCTGCGATAATTGTGCGATCAATCGTGTGCCAATGGGTATTCTGACAGTTGCTGATGGTGGCATGGGGAAATGGGTGGACGCGACGGCTGAGGTAACTGCGGATGATGGCAAAATGATTATGGCAAGGTTACTTCCAATTATGGCAATTTATGATGCAAATCTAGACGATCCTACGGACTGACACAAATACTGACTGACATGACCTGGACTGACATTGACACGTTTATGAAGCCTACGGGGATGAAACGCTGGACACACCCCTCCCTGACCACATTCGGTTGCGGTGCAGTCCTGTAATAGAGGGATTGTTGGCAGATGATGTAGGAATGGAAAATAATACCTATGCTCATCCGGGTTGCGGGAGAGTTATTCGACTACACTAATCTACGGGTGCTCTCTGTTGCGAGAGTTATTGATGAATTTTGGAAGAAAATTACTCCTAGTAGGGTTTCAGGTGTGCGCCATTCACCCATCCTGGTAAAACAGTACCGTCCAGCTGAGCCAAACGAACGGCACTGGACTCTCTAATCTCGATGACAAGGTAAGGTCCTAACCAGTGCATCTGCAGCTTTCCTGGGAACTTCTGGAACTTGCTGTCATATAAAAGGACCTTGCCGCCAACCTGGAATGCTTTGTTCTTAATGTGGCGATCATGCCATGCTTTCTATCTATCCTTTTGAACCTTCTGATGAAATTTCGTCAGGAACCAGGCTTCGTCCAGTTCCTGTAATTCATGTAGGCGCTCCTGGAGCGATGCTTCTTCCGAGAACTTGAGAGTCGTGGCAATTAAAAGACTTGGTACCGTGAACTCGACGGGGATCACAGCTTCCCAGCCATACACCAACTGGAACGGTGTCTGATTGGTCAAGCGCTTCACCGTAGTCCGGTAGGCCCAGAGCGCAGCTGGTAACCGTTCGTCCCAGTCATCCTGCTGGGCGTTACAGATCTTTGTTAACCCCTTTTCCAAAATTTTATTAAACGCTTCAACAGTGCCATTGGCCTGCGGGTGGTACGAGCTGCTTTTATGATGCTGAATCATAAATGTGTCCAATAGTGACTTGACCGTGTCATTAATGAAATGCATACCTTGATCGCTGGTTAAACTTCGTGGGCAGCCAAACCGGCTGATGATGTTCTCAAAGATAAATCATGCTGCTGTATCCGTCGTGCAGTCTCGTACCGCCGCCACCTCGGCCCATCGGGTGAGGTAGTCGGTTGCGGTAATGATGTATCGGGCCTTGGAGTGTTTGACGACCGGGGCTATAGGACCTACGAAGTTGACAGCCCATTTCTCAAATGGCCACAACACATGCATTGGGTGTAACGGAAGCTCGTCCCTGTGAGAGGGCCTCCCCGTTCGCTGACAAACATCGCATCGCTTAACAAATATCTTGCAATCGGCATGGACCGTTGGCCACCAGAGGCCAGCCTGGAGTACCTTCCTCGCGGTGGTTTTTGCCCCAACATGCCCTCCTGCAACACCACTATGGAATTCCCACATCACAGCTTCGCGCTCGTGGTAAAGGACGCACCGGCGCAGAACCTCATCAAGACCTAGTTTATATAGTTGTCCCGCAATCAGTTGGTATTCGACAGCACGGACGACCAAGTGTCATCTCTGGAGCGGGGTTTAATCCTGAGGGCATTGCCCCGTGGTCAGATAGGTGGCAATGTCGGCCTGATAATCCGGTACCGCTTCGACCCGGAAGAGGTCAGCGTCCGGCAGATGATCGTCTAGAGAGCCTTCGTTCTCTCTTGTCTCTAATCTGGATAAATGATCGGGCCCAACATTCAACCTCCTGGGCTTGAAAATTACCTCAAACGTGAATTCCTGGAAAAGTAGAAGCCAACGACAAACTCGTCCTTCCAAAACAGGCTTGTTCACCAAGTATTTCAATGCAGAGTGGTCCGTAAAGAACTTGAATTTGCCTCCTAGAAGGTAGTGGCAGAACTTCTGGAGCGAATACACCATTTCCAGGGCCTCCCGCTCAGTCGTGGTGTAGTTCTTTTCTGCATTAGACAACTTGCGGCTGGCGAAGTAGACCGGGTGGTCAACTGTCGTCTCCCCAGGTTGCGCCAACACAGCCCCAAGTGCGATACTGGATGCATCAATATGCACATGGAACTGCTTATCCCAATCTGGGTGAACCAGAATAGGTGCCGTTGCCAGCTTTTCTTTCAGAATTTTGAGGGCCACCCGACACTCTTCCATCCAATGGAATACTTCAGATTTTCGTAGCAGCTTTTCTAAAGGGGCAGTGATCTTTGCGTAATTTCGGATAAACCGCCTGTAATATCCTGTGTGGCCAAGCAGTGCGCGCAACTGCTTCACTGTTTCGGGGGTTTACATATGAACGATTACCGCGACCTTGGCGGAGTTGACGCAGACCCCTTGCTTGCATACCACGTGTCCCAACAGTGTGCCGAAAGGAACTGCAAAAATACATTTCTTCAAGTTCAAGGAAATCTGTAACTGGCGACACCGATCAAACATAATACGCAACAGGGTGGCATGTTTCTTCAGCAGACTGTAGACAGTCCAATCGTCCATGTATACTTCCAGGCACTTGTGGATATACTCCCGAAAAGCAGCGATGACAATTCGGGAAAACACGGCCAGAGCGTTTTTCAAGCCAAACGGCATTACGTGGTATGCGAACAATCCCCATTCAATGGTGAATGTCGTTTTCGGCTTGTCCTCTTCCGCAATGCGCACCTGATGGTAACCCAAAAAACCATCCGTGAAGGAATAAGCTTCATTTCCCGCAACATGATCCAATACTTCATCGCTAAAAGGAGTGGGAAACGGATCATGGATGCAGGCGTTGTTCAGACTTCTGTAATCGACACAGACGCATATCTCCGCCTTGTCCTTCTTATTCTCAATGACGATAGGACTCACCCACTTTTCTTCTTCCACTGGAAAGATGAGACCTGTAGCCAGCATCTTATCAATCTCCATCTTGACCTTTTCTTTGACCCTTGGGTTCATCTGATAGGGTCGATGCTTTACGGGCCTTGCATCCGGTTTCAGCACAATGCGCATTTCGCCGAGATCACCCTTGATGCCCTTCAAATCTACCACTGACGAAGGGAACAAGTCTTCGTATTCCTGGAAGAGACTGAAAATTTCCTTTGTGGTCTCCTCGTCCCAGTAAACGCCCACTGTAGCCAACTTAGGCTTCTCCTTCGTACCAATGTTTAACTTCTTGGTCTTCAGCGGGTGTAAATGGATGCCTTCGGTGGTCGGTTCTTCGTTGATGTTCCGCTCGCCTTCCTTCTCTTCGAAATACAGGTGCCTGAGGTCCTCCAAATTGTCATCGTCTGGATCTCCGTCAATCTGTTGGCAAACCAACTCGCGCCTGGCCTCAGGACATGATGCAACCGTGCCCCCATCGGCCTCGGGGCCGCGGAAAAATAGGACCCCCTTGATCACTTGTAATGCCCAAGATTCCAACTCTGTCTCCCCTTCGAATGAGAAGCATCGAAAAAACTTTTCCGTGACTTCCTGCCACGAGTGGGTTCCTCGTTTCCGCTCTTCTTCCAAGTACCAAGCCTGGGGGATTGTATCCAAGGAGTGGATAAACCGATGTACCCACAGCTCTTGTGGGTATCCCAGACCTTGCCACTGCTCCTCACAGCTCCTCACGTGGTCCCGCGGATCAGAAGTTCCCTTGTACCTGTGCCCGCTTCAAGGGCCTTTGTCTTCTTTAAACCGTGCCTTCAGAGCCTGAGTCACGCAACTCCATCGTGACAAGGTGGTGCAGTGGTTCCTCCACCACCTTGCTGATGTGGACTGTAGTGCGACATCCAAAAGTGGTATTCTGTGGCTTTCTGGAACCGTGTCTTCCACCTTTGCAATAAAGGTATTGACAGCCTGCATGTTCAATAGGGTGGGATATTCCCTGAACTCAGTACCGATCCAACAGACGTGCGCAATGGCGGCACATCTCCCCGTACTGGTCTCGTACCCACCCTGCTGCCAGTCTTCCCAGGCGAGTTCCGAGCCCAGCTTCGAGCTCTGGACACTGCGCCATCTGACAGATCCTGTTGCGGTCGGGTTGATATAGTCCTCCTGCTTCCCTGCAGTCATCTAATAAAGGTGATCCATCATCTGTGCGTCCGCCCGGTTGTCCACAGTTTCAGTGTATCATGGACCTTGATACGGGTCGAGGGGCTGCGTGACACGTACCTCCCCATCCTCGAAGATCATTAGCTCCTTTTTGAGATCGATGATGGCGTAATTCTCAAAAGCCCAATCGATGCCTAGCAAGGCAGGATAAGGATCCTTGTCGCCCATAATATCGATAACCTCGAAATCGGTGTAGGTATTTACCCCTGCAATGTCGACCTCGACACCTTCGAGTCGGCCGATCGGCATAATGCAGTATTGGTTCGCCATTCTGAGTTGGATTGGCGAGTAGGTCATCCGTGGCCTTCCAAGAGCCTCCCACGTCTTCCGCGGCAGGATGTTGACGTCAGACCCCAAATCAAGCATGGTGTCGCTGATTTGGAATCCCGCAACCTGCCTGTTCAGCCGGAACTCTTTTCCCATTCGTCACTTGTTCCGCTTGACGCGCTGCACATACTGGGGTGTTGTGTTACCCGAGTCTCTCTTCCCTATACTTCCTTGCAGTGCATCTTGCAGGGTACACTTGAGCTAGTCCCGCATTGAAGCATCGTCAACAATCTTGAGGAACAGCTGAAGCCATTCCTCAATCAAGGTCCCCGTGGTGCTCTTTTCGCCAGAACCAATCGTCGGGGGTATCTCAAGGCCCCCGGCTTCCCGCAGCTGAGAAAAGGCCTCCACAGCCTCCTGAAAGTACTTCTTCTATGCGTCTGGCCGGATCAGTTGTTTGGGGGAGGCAGGTCGAATAGCCCGGACCGGCTCCCTTCCATGGGCGTCCTCACCCGTATTCTTGCCACCCCTCGTGACGATTGCCACATTCTGCATGGCCGGAGTCGCGGTTCCTCGTGGCTCGGAATTTACCAAATGCGTGGCCCTCTCTCGTACTCGTTCTTCCCACTTCTTGATGAATTTTGGATAGTCCTCTATAGCATGGGTGTTCACAAGACACTGGGAACACTAGGGGTGTCGGGGAAGGGGACATTCCCGAGCCATGTGACCCTCCTGGTCACAGTTGTAACATTTCACCGGACCGCGTCCCCCGATGCGGCCTCCGCGCATACCGCCACCTCTTCCCCTGGAAACCCGTTCACCCTGTAGGAGGGACGGTCCAATCTATCCGCGAGTGCGTCGAGAGCCCTGTACTGCTCAGTGTTATGAGTCGTGGAAACACAAAAATCACAATATAAGTTGTTTGGGATGGTGGAATACTTCTGTAGTATCGGGCACATCCGAGGTGGATGTCCCATCGTCCGAAAAATTCATGCGCATTCCGGTGGCGTTGCGTCGGCTGCGTGTGGGAACCTTGTGCTAGGATGTTGCGTGAGTATACCCCCGCGAGACTCATTGTTGTGCCACCTACGTGGGGTGGACCCCCTCCGATCGGGCCACAACAGTAGGTCCCACACCCGCACCACGCAAACACTTAGGCATCTGGGTTGCGACGTGGCCTTCAACCAGGCAGTGAGTGCACCAAACGTTCAACCTGGCTAGTCTTATAGGTTGCATCTCCTTGAGCTTCTCTGTCAGACTAGAAATCTAATGTTTTAGCCCCACTAAGGAAGGATCCTGTGGAGCTGACACCCCGTGATACTCCTGAGGGTAGCCCACCATGGCCTCTATTTTCATGGCCTGCTCTAAAGCATCCTGCAAATTGTCAATCTTCTGCTGTGTGAGGGGGGTTCGCGTCAAGGGAAGCAGAGCCTTGATGAACCAGTCCCTCTGATGGTTTGGATCGATCGGGTAGCTGAGTTTCCCGATCGCATCCTTGAAGCACCGCATCAGCTCCCATGCGGTCTCTCCTTCTTTCTGCTTAATCTCCCAGAGCTCAGACAGACCCTGCTGGTCCGTTTGGGGTAACTTGAATTCGCGGACAAAATCCCGCTTTACATCTGCGAGTACTGGATTAGGATGGGCCTCAGACCACTTGATAAACCACCACAGAGCTCTCTCTCTGAGCGTGGTTTGGAACTCTATTAACTTCCCTGTGTCTGGCGTCTGGCGAGCCCTCCAAATGGCTTCGCAGAGATACCAGTGTTGTTCTACATCATCAATGCCCCGACCAGATAATTTTGGATACCGGGTGAATGACCCGGCCATATTTACTTGCGGAGGGCTGACTAGGATAAATCCTCCGGGTCCTGGTTGCGCAATTGTCCCACTGGGGAATGCAATACTACTAGTGACACTGCTAGTCACGTGGGTCGTCGTCAACAATGAATTGCTACGCAATTGACTCAATGCTTGTAACTTAACGAAAATATTACTTACAGGTTGATAAAGTACCAGGGGAAGGTAGGGATCCTTGCCATGCAGAGTGTGGGAAGCAGGGCTGCCTGGAGAAATGAATGTCGTCCTCTCTTGAAACAACCGCTGCATCGCGACGTACCATTTACCATCGGAACTCTCTTCGGGCCGCATCCCTGCATCGTCTTCGTCAGTCACCGTCTCCCTTTCTTGGCTGGGCTCCCATGCACCCGCCGCACTCCCACATCGGTCCCTTCTTTTTCTCGGGTATCCGTGTCCATAATTCCTATCCTCTAAGGCGCCTCCTTCTGGTTCTTCCTATCGATTTCTCTTCGTTTCAAATCCCGCATCACCCATTTTCGCCACCTATCGGCGATCTGCGCCCGCTGATGTGCACGTCGCTCCCTCAACTTTCGTGCGGCCTCAGCATCCATTCCCCACTCCCCGCCTCGCATTCTACGTAGCATCTGTCCCTTCAGCCCTTCCCCCAGCACCGGAGGTTTACGCTTCCATGATCGTCTTTTGAAATTCCATCAGCCCCTCGTCCACCATCAAGGCCTTAATCCACTGCGGAATCTCCTTAAGCAGCTTCCCCCTTAACCCGGAACGGAAAATAGCTTCAGCCTTCGAGAAGGATTGGTAGCACTCTGCGGAAAACTCTACAATATACCCGTTCAAAGTGGTCTCTACCCAAAAATACACCGCGCGGGTCAATTCATTGTCCAATCGATGCAGAGCCACCAGATCCCCATGCACCCACTTGCGGTTTATCTTCTGCGAGCTATCCCTAGGCACCTTCATCTGTAACCTCTGCAACTAGTTATAGAGGTCACTAGGGAACTTCCCCCAGAGGATCTCGTAAGTATCACTGGCGGAATCTGAGAAAAGGACGAGATCCTTGAGCACACTTTCCTTTTGATTCGTCAACTCCGCTTGCTGAGCAACGAACTAGTCCAGATGGTTATCCCACCATCTCCGTATTTCGCCTTCATAGATCCTCGATACCATAATCTAGTTCCCCTCATAACATGCGGGTCCCGGCAACGGAACCATTTGTTGGCGAGGAATCAGGTCTCGCAGGCAAGACCCAGGTTCAGGAGTTGTGGCCAACAAGGGAATCCGCTGTAGTCTAGAACCACGCTGGCATTATCACCCTACTCCGGAGAGCAGAGAGTCTCACCCGAGGTGTGCCGCAACCACATGCCAGAGAGGAACAGATAGGTAGCAAGGAACGGATCCGCAACTCATGATTACCATTAAACAGATTGCATAAACATAGATATATCTGCAAGAAAATTCAGAGCATAAACGGGTATTAAGAAATTAAAATTTTAAACCATCGCGACCATCATGCATGCATAAGAATTACACAGTAGGACAGTAACCTGAAATTGTATTGATATCTTCATCCACAACCATCATTACATAGCTTCCGCAAGGAGAGCTTACGGTCTGATACAGATGCCTTACGTAACAGAAAGGTAAATGAGAGGACCCTAGGAACTACATAGATATCCTGGCCGATCTCCTTCAGTCGCTCTGTGTTCCGTCTCCGATAGCCTTCTTCTTCTTTTGGCCGGGTGACTGCTATTTATTCACCCACTTCCGCAACTATTATTTCCTCTTTTTGTTCTTCTTCGGCTGCTTCCAATTTCTCTCCTATTATCTATGTGTTCCACTTTCTGTCTTCTACCTTCTATCCTCATGCATCTGCTGTCTTCAGCTATCTCTTGCTTCTGCGCCACCTCGATAGCTCCGCGGCTTTTGGTAGTTGCGACTTGGTCGCGATTGCCATGTGTCCTCATGCCGCAACTCAAAAAGGCCATCCTTTATTCAAAATGCAAAATATTCCAAACAAGTTTCCAAAAACAAGGGCCCCAACAGCGACGACAGTGACGACGCCAGTATAATAGTGCATAAAACTTGGGAAACGTGTCTAATTCATGTATTTATGATATATGTTACATCGTAGTGTAGGATAATGCATCAGAACTTGCCTTAAAAAATGTATTATTGACTCCCTTCGACTAGATGTGACACTTGAGATGAAGTTTGTGACGACAGTGACAACACTATTATGAAATTGCATAAAACTTTGGGGATGGGTCTAATACATGAATACATGGCAAATAAGAACCATTGGTACCAAATATTCCTCTCACAATGAACCACAACTCTGACTTTACAATGTGTGACACTTCCAATGCCAAAAGTCAACACTTTCGAAAGTGAGAGAAAAGTGAAAATGACACTTGCAAAGGCTTAAACAAAACAAAAATGACACATTACAGTGTGAAGATAACATGAAAAATACATATGTTAAAGTGAAAGAAAGCAAGAATGACAATTGTGAATGTGAAAGCAACACTTGCGAAAACAAAGCTGCACCAAAGCGACAATTGAGAAAACTCACCGAAATATAAGTACAATTGCAATTAAAGTGAGGGATATTGTCCATGGATAATGTGCACTAACTGTCGATATGTATTGTGCAGTACATTGTGCTTATAGATTGTGCATTCACCATCACTAGTGATTTCATAATCCTTACCTTCAAGAGTTGTGTAGTGCCTATGTAAGCTTGCATCGAAAGAAGTGCACTTGTGAACTCTTCAAGGACTAAGAATGTATAAGAAAGGGACTTTGACACTTAGAATATGAGGAAACATAAAATGACCATGAAGCAACTATGAATAATCAAAGGATGAAAGATCACAAGATCCTTAGTGAGCTCCAAAACTCGAGTGTAAGCAAAAAAAATTAGGGTGTTTTGTTGAGATTCAACAAGATGATGAGCTTAGTGAAAATTAGTCACCTTCACTAAGTGGGCCCGTAGGATATTTTTAGGTGTAAGTCTATTTTTAGACATGGTGATCATATTTCAGAAGTTGCAGGATGCTATTTGTGGATGGTTGGTCAAGTTGAAAAAACAGATGAAATATATTTTTAGAATATTGGGTGAAGTCTATTTATAGATCATCGATCTAAAAATAGAAGTGTCGATTATTATTAGCTCTTAATAATAATCAGACAATAAACAACAACTTATTCTCTTGGAGCACTTAATTTCAGTGTACAGATTTGTCAAATCAGTGGGCTGAAGGAATCACACAATTCCTAGGGTTTACTGGTGGTTCATGCATGGAGGACTCAGTTAGAACTGAAGTGGAAAAGTTATGACAAAGTTGGAAGAGTAGTTCATGGAGTTTTTATTCAGTTTAACTCAGTTAATGGAGTTAAACTCAGTTGAGCTAGTTGTATCTAGTCTAACTGAATGATACACTAGTGAGAGTGGAGTGAATTAATTAGCTAATTAATTCACAAATAATAACTCATTAATCAACTGAAAAATACAACAGTTAACTATAGTGCATGTCAGTTCTAGTGGAGACCCAGTGGAGAGATAGGTGGAAGGGCAAGATGGACTATCCTTTGTGACTATAGTGATGCATTGATTGCACCACACACATTGGAGTTACCAATGAGGATTGCGTAGTGCAAGTAAGGGTAATTCAAATTCATTCAGGGGTCTTCCTCAACAGGGATTGTGCAGTGGAGGCAGACTATCAGGTGGCAAGAAATTAGTGCATGCATTTGAAGATTTCTTCTGATTAGTGTGTGATGATTGATTGTACTGAGAGCTTGATGTACTAAGATTTGTATGAGATTGTTACATTATCTCCATGATACATAATATATGATAGTTGGGGTTTTCAGCTTCAGGCTTTCCCGTTAAACAACTGTGTTATGTTTGATTGTTTTTATTTGCGTCATGTGTTTGCAATTGAGTTTAAATTTCCGCAGAAGATTAACAGTGGAAGGATTCTGTATTTAGTAAGAAGATAAATATTGTTAGATCAGGATAATCTAGATATATACATGCATCTTGTATATAATTTCTACATGGTATCAGAGCAGTGTTAATTCTTGAAGATTGCAATTGTGAAGAATTGGTGAGTTTGTGATCAGGAGCTCAAGTCCAAGCCATGGAAAAAGCTCAAAATTGAAAGTGTTCAAAATCACTTGCAACCTGAATGACTGGATAGGCCTCATCAATATGATCCTGTGAAAGTTATGTGAAAGTTATTCAAGTTTGAAAATTCACAATTTTAGGCAAAAGTCTAGTTTGACTTGGGTTGACTTTGATTAAAAATATTTTTAAAAAAAGAATATTCCTTGGAATATTCTCTAGAATATTCTAGGAATATTCCTTGGAATATTCTCTAGAATATTCTAGGAATATTCCTTGGAATATTCTCTAGAATATTCCCCAAAATATTCCATTCAGGCAAATGAGCATTCGACAAATGGCAGCATTTTATTCGAAGTTGGTTTGACTTTGGAGTTTTTTGGCCAATCATGGGCTACCACATGGTAGGCTTGGAGGCTGCCACGTGGCCCCCTGGCCAGTAGAAATTTTCAAGGTAAAAATAATTGTGAGTCCACAGGATTTGAACCGAGGTCTCCCCGTTGCCAACTAGGCGGTCTACAAAGTGGTTCTTATTAAACATTGGTGCCACGTTATATTTGAACCTTACAATTGTTTCGGGCGGCGGCAAAAGGGGGCCAGACCCTAAGGGCCAACCCCCTATTCATGTGACCCTTCCACCATTAACCATGGCCTTAAGGCCTAACTGCGGCGGGTTAGCCAACAATTTCAATGCGGAATGCTAGCCACCACATGTGGCCATATAATAAATATAAATGCCATGGTTTAAGGATTACCACCAGTGGTTACGTTAACCACTATGCCAAAACGCGGAGGGTGCGGACATGTGTCCACCCTAGCCGCCCAACATATAATGCTAAGTTAACCGCCTGGAAAAATTTGGAGCACCCACCAAAAATTCGGAGTTAGGCCAAATTTGTCTAGCTTAACTCCAGTTCTCCCACATTTAGTGGGATTTTTAATTAACATTGGGCAAAATACTGTTTAGAGGATAAATTTTGATAGGCAGAACCTTTTGGAACGATTTTTTTTTTTTGATTTTGGGTATTTAGAGCATTCTAAATCCATTGGAATAGGTTTCACAGCCATTGGAGTTGATCTTAAATCCCTTTTTCTTCAAGGAAGCAATGAGAGCCATGAGGGCCAAGAGGGAGTTGGAGCTGTGTTGAGCCATGGTTAACCATTTGAGGTAGTCATTTTCGATTATTTTCATCATTCCAAAGCCATTGGGATAGGTTCTAGAGGTATTAAAGGTGTTCTATAGCCATTTTAGCTTCAGGGAAGCTTTTTGAGCCATAAGGGCCATTTTGGTAATAGAGCTGTATTGGGTTGTACCTTTCTGTTTAAGGTGAACCAAAGACCATGTTCAGCTATTTTCCACCTTCTGAAACCAATGGAAGATTTTTCAGAACTATTTGAAGACTTTCAAAGGCAGAAAACCTTCAGGAGAATTTTCAGGACCACTAGGGCCATTTGGGGTTGGAGTTGTTTTGAGTTGTACCTCGTCGTTTGAGGTGATCCAAAAACTATTTTCAGCTAATTTCGACCTTCTGAACCTGATGAAAGAGATTTCAGACCTGTTTGAGGACTTCTACAGCCCGAAAAGCTTCATAGGATTTCAAAGAGCCATCAGGGCCATATTGAAGAAATCACTGTTTATGGTAATTCTTCACTGTTTAGTGAATTTGGAAAGCCATTCTTAGCTTTTTCATACCTTCTAAATCAGTATTTGCATTCAAATTTGTCTGTTTTGAGTTGTACCTCACCGTTTGAGGTGATCCAAAAACTATTTTCAGCTAATTTCGACATTCTGAACCTAATGAAAGAGGTTTCAGACTTGTTTGAGGACTTCTACAGCCCGAAAAGCTTC
Source organism: Pinus albicaulis (assembly GCA_034641835.2). Lineage (NCBI taxonomy): Eukaryota > Viridiplantae > Streptophyta > Pinopsida > Pinales > Pinaceae > Pinus > Pinus albicaulis. Next base: position 149,012,126 of record CM076569.1, read on the forward strand.
AGAGGAGTTCAAAGAGCCATCAAGGCCATATTGAAGAAATCACTGTTTATGGTAATTCTTCACTGTTTAGTGAATTTGGAAAGGCATTCTTAGCTTTTTCATACCTTCTGAATCAATATTTGCATTTAGATTTGTCTATTGAGACACTTTTAAACTTGTATTAGCATTTTGAAGAATTTTAATACAAGAGGACAAGCTCATTTTGGGAGGCTTGATCCAGCAGACGTAGCCCAGGAGGGGTGAACTGCTCATCAAAAACTTGTGTCATGTTATGCTGAAGATATCTTGCTGAACATTTCTGATTTAATATGTTAAATAGAAAATTAAATTAACTTGCCTTCACACATAAACTCTTATACAGTTTCCATAAACACTTGGTTTCAATTGCAAGACATGAATAACAGTTTGCACATATATTTGATGGAAATTGTGAGTGTTAACTTCTACAAGTTCTAAAGATAGAGTCTGTAGAGGGCCAGGTAGCCTCTGGATCTCATCCTTTATCAAGGGTGATATATCCAGTAAATGCCCCTACATTCAATCTCTAGATTAGATCTAAGTAGTTGTTTAATCAACAAGACATGGAGAATTTTGCACACATTTAATTAATGGAAATGGATACCTTGCACACATTTTCAAGTACATACATTTTCAGATCAGATGGTATCAGAGCTTTGGTTAAGCTTGGTTGTGCTTATGTTGAGCATTTTTTTTTGTGCAAAAGGTGTTAAAACAGTGTAAAAGATTGATCGTTTTATTGGTTGCAAAATGGTTGATTGTATGAGTTTTCTTGAGTTGAAAAGATAACTGTTGTTAGCTAAGTCTTGGAAAGGGAAAAAGAGTTGTAGGCTATTTCCTTACCCCAAAGTACCTCAAGATTATCTTTGGAAAACAAACTCACTTTATTAGTGTTTGCTACAAAGCTATTGGAGTTTGTGTTTTGTGGTTGCTTGATTAGGAAGGGATCTTTACTGACATTTGGTTAAAAGCTTGTCATTTGCTTGAAAGCTTTGAGAACTTTTCTTTGAAATTTCCTTTTGTTAATTTGACCATTTACATAATGTCAAATTCTTCTACAAGTGAAGTTTCCTCCTTCACGAGATTCTTCAATGATGACATGAAGAATGAGTTCATTAAGGTGAAGGACATGGTGCAGATTCTCATTGAGGATCAAAGAGAAAGTGTTAAGCTTCATGCACAATTGTTGGCTATGAAGTATGAGAAGGAAGAAATTCTCCAAAGGTTGCATGACATGGAGAAACAACTCCTTCAAGCTCAAGAAGCTTTGTCCAGGAACAAGCGTGAGGAAGAGGTAAACCATTCCAACTTGTCTTCAATTTTCTCAATTGAAAAGTGTGTTGGTTCTTTTGAAAAACATACAAGAGGCATCGGGTCCAAACTAATGTTTAAGATGGGCTATCATGAAGGCACAGGTTTGGGAAAGCATGCACAAGGCATGGTTGACCCTATTTCAGTTGTGGAGCGACCCAAGAATTTTGGTCTTGGATAGGAGAAGTTTAATGGTGAAGTCTCTAAATCCTTGAATGCATCTGATGCAAATTTAAAGAGAACCTTTATTCCAAGTTCTAAAATGCATATATGTCAAAATTGTTTTAAGGATGATTTCCATTGTTTTAAGCCATCATTGCAGCAAGTAGAGGGTAAACATGTCGCTTATGGCGAGCCTTCAAGTTCAATCATTTTTCAAGACAAGAATTGTGATGTAAGTCTGAAAAGGAAAGTTGTCTCCTCTACTAGTTCATCATCTTTCGAAGACAAAAAGGATGGAAATTCCATGCAGCAAAAGAGGTATAATTATTCACATGATCAGTTTGATTATGTTTCAGTAAAGAATGATAATTTTTCTTGTTCAAATGAAATAAAGTTTTGTTGCACATTTTGTGGTGGATTTAACCATGTAGCTTCAAGATGTTGGTTGAAAAAGAAAGCACACAGGAAGCAGAAGAGGCAAAGAGAAATTTCTCAGAAAGTGATCAAGAGTCGCACATTTTGTCAAAGGAAGGGACATGATGTCTCTCATTGTTGGACCTTGCATCCAACAAATCATCCAAAGCACATGCAGCTAGAGGACAACAAATTTAGCGCAAGTGGATCTGTGGAGTCCATTATAGATGTGGAAATGGAAGATTCACATGAAGTTGTATTGAAATAGCAAAAGACACCATGGAGTTGGCTTGGTAGGAAGTGGATTAACTTCTTAATGCAGTAAGTCATTACTCATTTTGTACATGAAAATTTCAGATTGGTATGCATGTATTTCAATTGAAAACTTGATGCAAGATCGCATTCAGTTGAAGGAATTTCTTTGTTGTTGCAAAATTTCGCCATGGAGGTGTAAAAGATGAGTATGATACTCACTTATATTGCAGCAATTTCTTTTGGTTCAGCTCTTAGTCACCCACATGTTTTTGGGATGATGTACTTGATGGTATTTGAAAAGAAGAGTTGAAGTTGCACACGTACATAGAGGTTGTATGTGTAAATAGTGAACTGTATATAGTTCATTGTACATTGTACATACACATGTGTTTGTCAAGATGTATCTTGTTGTTTATCGACTTGTGTCGATTGTGTCACACCTGTTTGTTGACTTGTGTCGATTGTGTTACACATGATTGTCGACTTGTGTCGATTGTGAGCACACTTTTTACTGATGGTTGTGTCAATTGTATAGCACATTTCATTGTCAATTTGTTGTTGATTTCGTATGTTGCACAAGGTGTCTTTGGTGTCGATTGGTGCAGAGAAAAAAGTTTCAGTGCAAAGCAATGCAAGATTCCATGAGAAGGAAAGGCATGCAAGAAAAGAGGGCACAAAGTTTAGCAAGGGTCATTGTTGTTTTCATATTGGAAAATTTGTATGGCGAGAAAAACTTCGTCGAGATTCGGCACAAGTACATGGTTCATTCAACAAAATTTCCCATGTGAACAGTTGGCAATTCAGGAAAATTTTTGGAGGCTAAAGAGAAGAGGATGTTATTATTCTCTCATTTTTTGTACTACAGTTCAGTTTCTTCATTTCAGTGACCTTTTGGGGTCCAAAAGCTTCTCATTTGGGAGGTGTGATCAGGAGCTCAAGTCCAAGCCATGGAAAAAGCTAAAAATTGAAAGTGTTCAAAATCACTTGCAACTTGAACGGCTGGATAGGCCTCATCGATATGATCCTATATCGATGAACGACACTCAAATCCGACATTGTATGTGAAAGTTATTCAAGTTTGAAAATTCACAATTTCAGGCAAAAGTCCAGTTTGACTTGGGTTGACTTTGATTAAAAAAATATTAGAAAAGGAAATTCCTTGGAATATTTTGAGAATATTCCTTGGAATATTTCGAGAATATTCTCTGGAATATTCTCTAGAATATTCCCTGAAATATTCCATTCGGGCGAATGAGCATTCGACAAATGGCAGCATTTTATTCGAAGTTGGTTTGACTTTGGAGTTTTTTGGCCAATCATGGGCTGCCACGTGGCAGGCCCGGAGGCCGCCACGTGGCCCCCTCGCGGGTAGAAATTTTGGAGGTCAAAATTATTATGCATCCACAGGATTTGAACTGGGGTCTCCCCGTTGCAAACCGGGCGGTCTACAAAGTGGTTCTTATTAAAAATTGGTGCCGCATTATATTTGAACCTTACAATTGTTTCGGGTGGCGACAAAAGGGGGCCAGCCCCCTATTCATGTGACCCTTCCACCATTAACCATGGCCTTAAGGCCTAACCCTGGCGGGTTAGTCGACAGTTTCAATTTGGAATGCCAGCCACCACATGTGGCCATATAATAAATGTAAATGCCACGGTTTAAGGATTACCGTCGGTGGTTACGCTAACCACTATGACAAAACGCGGAGGGTGCGGACATGTGTCCACCATAACCGCCCAACATTTAATGCTAAGCTAACTGCCCATAAAAATTTGGAGCGCCCACCAAAAATTCGGAGTTAGGCTGAATTTGTCTAGCTTAACTCCAGTTCTCCCACATTTAGTGGGATTTTTAATTAACATTGGGTAAAATACTGTTTGGAGGATAAATTTTAATAGGGAGACCCTTTTGGAACGAAATTTTTTTTTTATTTCAAATATTCAAAGAATTCTGAATCCATTGGATTAGGTTTTAGAGCCATTGGAGTTGATCTTCAGTCCCTTTTGCTTCAGGGAAGCAATGAGAGCCATGAGGGCCAAGAGGGAGTTGGAGCTGTGTTGAGCTATGGTTAACCATTTGAGGTGAACCAAAAGTCATTTTCGACTATTTTAAACATTCCAGAGCCATTGGGACAGGTTCTAGAGGTAGTAGAGGTGTTCTACAACCATTTTAGCTTCAGGGAAGCTTTTTGAGCCATAAGGGCCATTTTGGTAATAGAGCTGTATTGGGTTGTATGTTTTTGTTTAAGGTGAACCAAAGACCATCTTCAGCTATTTTCCACCTTCTAAAACCAATGGAAGAGGTTTTAGAACTTTTTGAAGACTTTCAGAGGCCTAAAACCTTCAAGAGAGTTTTCAGGGCCACCACGGCCATTTTGGGGTTGGAGCTTTTTTGAGTTGTACCTCACCGTTTGAGGTGATCCAAAAACTATTTTCAGATAATTTCGACCTTAAGAACCTAATGAAAGAAGTTTTAGACCTGTTTGAGGACTTCTACAGCTTGAAAAGCTTCAGAGGAGTTCAAAGAGCCATCAGGGCCATATTGAAGAAATCATTGTTTATGGTAATTCTTCACTGTTTAGTGAATTTGGAAAGGAATTATTAGCTTTTTCATACCTTCTAAATCAGTATTTGCATTCATATTTTTCTATTGAGACACTTTTAAACCTTTATTAGCGTTTTGAAGGATTTTAATACAAGAGGACAAGCTCATTTTGGAAGGCTTGATCCAACAGACGTAGCCCAGGAGGGGTGAACTGCTCATCAAACACTTGTGTCATGTTATGCTGAAGATATCTTGCTGAAAATTTCTGATTTAATACGTTAAACAACAAATTAAATTAACTTGCCTTCACACATAAACTCTTATATAGTTTCCATAAACACTTGGTTTCAATTGCAAGACATGAATAATAGTTTGCACATATATTTGATGGAAATTGTGAGTGTTAAATTCTACAAGTTCTAAATACAGAGTCTGTAAAGGGCCAGGTAGCCTCTGGATCTCATCCTTTATCAAGGGCGACATATCCAGTAAATGCCCCTACAGTCAATCTATGGATTATATCTAAGTAATTGTTTAACCAAAAAGACATGGAGAATTTGCACACATTTAATTAATGGAAATGGATACCTTGCACACATTTTCAAGTCTTTCCATTTTCAGATCAGTTTGTGCTGGTGGAAAATTCGTATTTGCTGCAGAAAATTATTGGTGCGACAGTTGAGTATAAATTGAAATGTCTTTCAATGGGTTGCGATTGGAGTATGCCCTTGATGGCAGCTCAAATTACATAGCCTGGAAGGATAGGATGGAGGTGGTGCTGGAAGATAATGGACTGAAGGATTTCATCGATAGTGATGTTCCTAAGCCGGGATCTAGCGATGTTGCATTACTTGACGCATGGAAAAAGAAGGTAGAAAAGACAAGAAGAATTCTGTTGGAAGGTGTGAAGGACCATATTGTGTCCAGCCTTCACGAGAAAGCCACTCCATTTGCAATAAGGAAGGCTTTGATAGATTTGTTCCAAAGCAGCAGTGACCAGAGGAAGTTGGCACTGAAATATAAGCTCAGAAAAATAAAAATGGATATGGGTGACAGTATTCCAAAATATCTCACGAAGTTTTTCCACTATAGGGATGAACTGGGAAGTGTGGGGATTACTGTTGATGATGAAGACTTGGTGAGCTTGGCTCTCCTTGGGCTTCCGAAGAGTTGGCATAGCTACGAAGTCTCTGTTAATGGACGGGAGAAACTGCCTGGATGGGAGCGACTTTGGTCGAATCTTTTGCAGGAGGAGATAAGGCGAAGTACCAGGGATGGCTCTTCATCGAGGAATGAAGATGAAGAGAATTGCGCTTTGGCTGCCAAAGCAAGGAAATGGAAGGGGAAGAAATTTCCTTCAAAATTTGAAGCTACAGGCAAGAAACAGGATTTGTCCAAGGTGAAGTATTTTCATTGTCACGAACATGGGCATTTCACCACTAACTACCCACAGAAGAAGAAGAACAAGAAGGTTGTTGGAGATGCAGCTGGAGAGGCTTTATCCTAGCAATTTGAACTTGATTTCTATTTGATAGCATGCTTGGTTTCAAGCTGAATGGGATCAGTGTGGTATCTTGATAGTGGTGCGTCTTTCCATATGACGAGAGACAAGGAGTTGTTTAGTGACTTGGAGGAGAAGGACCTTCAAATGCATATAGAGATGGGCGACAATGGTCAATACAATGCGATCGGTATTGGGACCAATACCTTTGAGAGGGAGTTAGGTAATCCATTTCTGTTGAAAGATGTTATGCATGTTCCAGGTTTGAAGAAGAACTTGGTCTCGGTCGCACTGTTGGAAGATAAAGGTTATGACATTGTTTTTAGGGATGGAAAAGCTTTCCTACGACACAAAACAATGGGTCAAACCAAGAGGATAGGGATTCGAGTTAAGAATATCTACAAGATGGAGGTAGATGGTTGTGCTGCAATGATGGGAAAAGCAGAAGAAGTGGTGAGCCGGGATGAGGGCGAATTATGGCACAGGAGATTGGGCCATCTTCACCATGGCGCTTTGAAGATTTTGCAGCAGATTTCTACTGGACTTCCCAAGGGTAATTTTGCATAGTCAGATCAGTGCAAGGGATGTACTATGGGTAAGTTTGTGAATACCACCTTTCATGAGAAGGAGAACCCTGCTTCGGTGATCCTTGAGAGAATTCACACAGATGTGTGTGGACCTTTCTCGGTTTATTCAACAGTAAAACATAGGTATTATGTTATATTTATTGATGATTATTCTCATAGATGTTGGAACTTCTCCATGCAGAAGAAGAGTGAAACATTATCAAAGTTTGGTGAGTTTAAAGCATTGGTGGAGAAGGAGTCGGGGAAGCAAGTGAAAGCTCTACGGAGCGATAAGGGTGGTGAATACATCTCGAGAAAAATCAAATACTTCTGTTGCAAAGAAGGAATTCGAAGAGAACTCATAGCGCCTCATAACCCACAGCAGAATGGGGTCGCAGAGAGGAAGAACAGAACGATCGTGGGTGATGCACGAGCGATGCAGCATGACTACGGCCTACCGATGCACTTGTGGGTGGAAGCATGCAACATTGCAGTTTATGTGCAAAATCGTTGTCCTCATAGAGTACTTGGCATGAGTACACCTGAAGAATCTTTTAGTGGTAAGAAGCCTGATATTTCTCATTTGAATATTTTTGTCTCATTTGTTTACATTCATGTGACAAAGGACGCCAGGAAGAAGCTGGAGCCGACTGGAGAAGTTGGGATATTTGTGGGGTACACAGAAACACCCCATAATTAACGTGTGTATTTTCCAGATAGACGGATGACTGTGGTGCGACGGGATATAAAATTCAATGAGGTGAAAGCCATGAATTTGTCGCTTGAGAGGGAGCTACACTTGCATGCAGAGGAGGAACTTCCTATTCCCAAAGATGAGCCTCTAGATGTGGATCAGCCACAGGAGGAGATTCATGGAGTGGAGGAGTCCACTCATGCAGAACCAAACATCATACAAGGCAGAAAGCGTACCACATGAGCTGAGAGACTGAAGCTTGATGTAGGAGTCCCTACATCACAGCGCAGACAAGGACAGTCACCTGACCGTTTTACTGGATACATGGATCTTATGAGAAAGTGTATCGTGACAGAGCCATCTTCTTTTGAAGAAGCAGTGCAGGAGCCCACATGGGTAGATTCCATGGTGGAGAAGTATGACTCCATTGTCAGAAATAGTGCTTGGGAGATTGTTCCAGTAGGTCGATCATCGATTGTAGGATGAGATGGATCTCTGGTGGCTAATACGATGGGAGCATCGAAGTACAAGGCGAGATTTGTCGCCCGTGGCTTCTCACAGATCGAGGGGATTGACTATGAGGAGACTTTTGCACCTGTCGCAAGGTACTCTTCCATAAGGACGATCCTTGCTCTCTCAGCGCAGATGGGGTGGCACATTCATCAGATGGATGTGAAGACTGCGTTCCTCAATGGAGTTATTGAGGAGGAGGTGTACATAGAGCAGCCTGAAGGTTTTGAGATCTTCAGCAGTGAGTCGCATGTGTGCCGACTCAAGAGAGCACTGTATGGGCTGAAGAAAGCACCTTGTGCTTGGTACACTCGGCTAGACAGCTACTTCACCGGGCTTGGATTCTCCAAGAGTGAGGCGGATCCAAACCTGTACCAGATTGTGGTGGAGGGGAAGCTGTTAATCATTGTTCTTTATGTTGATGATTTAATACTAACGGGTGATGAGCATTTGATACACTCATGCAAGGCAGATCTTGCAAAGGAGTTTGAGATGAAGGATTTAGGCCTCCTTCATTATTTCCTTGGATTGGAAATATGGTAGCGGGAAGGTGAATTGTTTGTGTCTCAAGGCAAGTATGCTCGGGAGATACTTGAGAAGTTTCACATGCAAGGCAGCAAGCCTATTAATACTCCTCTTCCAGGAAATTGGAGGAAAGAGGATGCTACATCGACTGAAGTAGTGGATGCCACTTTTTATCGACATTTGGTGGGGTCGCTCATGTATTTAGTTAATACAAGACTGGACATATGCTATGAGGTGAACCAACTTTCCTGACGATGGTTAGAAACACAAGCTCTTTTGGAAGGCGACGAGCATGTCCTGAGGTATCTCAGGGGCACATCTGAGTATGGCTTGTGGTACAGACAGACGGATGAGGTGAAGTTGCATGGCTTCACGGATGCAGATTGGGCAGGCAGCCCAACAGACAGAAAGAGGACATCAGGAGGGCTTTTCAGTATTGTATCTACATTGGTTTCTTGGTACAGCAGGAAACAAAGATCCGTGGCACTCAATTCAGCGGAAGCAGAATACATGGCAGCAAGTCAAGCTGCATGTGAGGCTATCTGAATGAGGAAGATCATGGTCGGTTTGTTCGGTTCACATTTAGATCCTACAGTGATACATTGTGATAATCAAAGTTGCTTTAAACTCTCGATTAATCCTATGTTTCATGATAGATCTAAACATATTGATATCCAGTATCATCATATCAGAGATTGTGTGCAGTGGAAGATCATGTTGCTTCAGTACATTTCTAGGGAAGATTGGGATGCAGATATTCTGACGAAGGCGCTCACTAGGAGCAAATTCGAATACCAAGAGGCAAGATCGGGGTGAAGGATAATCCCTATCTTGTTGAGAGGGAGTGTTGAGATTTAACAAGATGATGAGCTTAGTGAAAATTAGTCACCTTCACTAAGTGGGCCCGTAGGATATTTTTAGGTGTAAGTCTATTTTTAGACTATTTCTATTGTTAGACATGGTGATCATATTTCAGAAGTTGCAGGATGCTATTTGTGGATGGTTGGTCAAGTTGGAAAAATAGATGAAATTATATTTTTAGAATATTGCGCAAATTCTATTTATAGATCGTCGATCTAAAAATAGAAGTGTCGATTATTATTAGCTCTTAATAATAATCAGACAATAAACAACAACTTATTCTCTTAGAGCACTTAATTTCAGTGTATAGATTTGTCAAATCGGTGGGCTGAAGGAATTACGCAATTCCTAGGGTTTAATAGTGGTTCATGCATGGAGGACTCAGTTAGAACTGAAGTGGCAAAGTTATGACAGAGTTGGAAGAGTAGTTCATGGAGTTGTTATTCAGTTTAACTCAATTAATGGAGTTAAACTCAGTTGAGCTAGTTGTATCTAGTCTAACTGAATGATACACTAGTGAGAGTGGAGGAAATTAATTAGTTAATTAATTCACAAATAATAACTCATTAATCAATTGAACAAATACAACAGTTAACTACAGTGCATGTCAGTTCCAGTGGAGACCTAGTGGAGAGAGAGGTGAAAGGGCAAGTTGGACTATCTGTTGTGACTATAGTGATGCATTGATTGCACCACACACAAATTGGAGTTGCCAATGAGGATTTCGCAGTGCAAGCAAGGTATATTCGAATTCATTCAGGGGTCTTCTTCAGCAGGGATTGCGCAGTGGAGGCAGGCTATCAGGTGGCAATAAACCAGTGCATGGATTTGCAGATTTCTTTTGATTAGTGTGTGACGATTGATTATATTGAGAGCTTGATGTACTAAGCTTTGTATGAGATTGTTACATGATCTCCATGATACATATATGATAGTTGGGGTTTTCAGTTTCAGGCTTTCCCGTTAAACAACTATGTTATGTGCGATTGTTTTTATTTGCTTCATGTGTTTGCAATTGAGTTTAAATTTCCGCAAAAGATTAACAGTGGAAGGATTATGTATTTATCAAGAAGATAAATATTGTTAGATCAGGAGAATCTAGATATATACATGCATCTTGTATATAATTTCTACATGTTTGTTGCAACGACAACAACATGTTATAGTATGTTACACAATCAATGGTTTGATGATTGTAATGATTTTGATGATTGTAATGATTTTGTTGATTGTGTGATTTCATTTAGATGGTTTTTGTTGTTTCTTTCCAGGAGTGTTATTTTACTTTCCTACAAGTGTGATTTTGAATGACTTAATTATGTTTTTTCTACATGAGTGATTTTAATTTCAGAACTATGTGCAAAGTGATTGAAATGCTTGAGGGTTTGACAGTGATGATTTCAATGTGAAAAGAGTGAGGAGTTACAATGACTTACGTTTTGATTGAATGTCATGATATTAGGAAGAGAGTTTGGTACTGATAAATGTTAGTTATTAATTGATACCTGCATATATCTTTCATAATAACCTTAAAATAAAAATATGTACCTTGGTTGACAAATTATATGTGTGCAATTAATTCACCCAACAATATCCTTATAGGTTTACTCAAATTTCAAGTGTGTACACTTGTTGGATGCATAATCATATTTTGCATCCAATGAGTACCCACTCTGCATACTTTTGAGTATATATGCACCGAGAAAATTCAAAATACATTAAAAAGGGTGTTTGAAACACATTTTTTCATGCATTTTTATTTTTTCTCAATACAAATCTACTCAAAAGTATGCAAAGTGGGTACTCATTGGATGAAAAATCTAATTCTTCATCCAACGAGTGTACACACTTGAAATTTTCTTAAACCTACAAGAAGATAACACAAAAATACAACAAAAAATGTAGTTTTCTTTCTTTTCCTTAAAAAACTCACAACTATTATTTTATTATTTTTACTATTATTTTATTGTTTTCCCGAGGAGGCTCATTTTACACCTCAAAATTACCCAATGATTGTAAAATTGGTTGAACTTACATGTACTTTTTGGCTAGGCCGACCTGAAATAATGTTGCATATCTCCTCCTTCCTATGGAGTTAGAGGGAGTGTCATATATCATTGTAAAGGGCTTGAAATAATATTCTCAAGAAAACACCCTGGATCCCATTTGAGCAAGGTATTTAGAGTGAAAATGCCTTCAAATGTATGGTAGGGTATCCAAACTAGGCATCAAGAAAATTTTTGGTATCCAAACAATATTTCCAACGATATTCACCTTGCAATCTCTATCTTGGAAATTTGTAGTCTCCCCTATCTTTAACATCAATGACAACAACTTTTCAAACAATTTCCCCCTTTGTCATTGATGGAAACCATAGAAATTTATGCACTACTACTGTAGAAATCCTCTTGTCTGCAAAACTCCTCATGTTTGCAATATCTCCCTCTTTGATATCAATGGAAAAGGTATACTCCCCTTGAGCTCATGCTTTCCTTTATTTATGATTTGGGAGAGATATCATTCTCAACTTGTGTCTAAGATATTCAAATGGTTCTTTGGGAAATTTTTTAGTAAATATATCTTCAACATGTTCCTTGGTAGCAAGGTATTATAGCTTAACACCTCGTTCATATACTCTCTCTCTTAGAAAGTGATAGTTGATGACAATGTGTTCTAATTTGAATGCATCATAGGGTTCTTTGAAATCTTGATTGAACTTGTATTATAAAAAATAATTGATATTGGTTTAGCCTCGGTGGTTATCTCAATTGTTCGATCTCTCATTGCTAAATACCTTGCCATTTGGAGGTCATGGGATCAATTATGCTCGATGCCTTTTTTGTTAGGATATGCTAGTAAGTTGGTGGGATGTGCTCCCTTCAGCTTGATCTGCCCAAATTTTCCTTGTAAAAATAATAATGATAATTGATATTGGTTTATCATATTCTACCCTAATATCCTTCAGAGTTAATTTCATCCAGAGAACTCGAGTACAGCATGTTGTTGTTGCAATATATTTAGTTGTGGCTATAGATAGGGAGATTGAGGCTTCTTCTTGCTTAACCATAATACTGGATAATTTCCCAAAAAGAATGCTCCTCCACTTGTACTTTTCTTGCATCTATACTTCTTACCCAATTTGCATCCATATATTTTGTTAAAGTAAAGTCTTTTCTTCTTGAATACCATAGTCCAAAGTCCAAAGTTCCCTTCAAATATATGAATATTCTCTTAACTAATTGCACATGTGTCTACTTTGGTGCATGTTGAAATCTTGTAAGTAACCCTACTATATGCATAATATATGGTCTTGATTTCTCAAATATAGTAATTTTTCAATCATTGACATGTGCACAATTTGATTTGTATAAGGGGACTCATCATCTTTTCTCAACTCGCATGTGTAATTGGTGCACAGTTTTCCATCCAAAATTTCTTCAACGTTTCCTTAATGTATTTATTGGATTCATAATTATATTGAGAGGTGGGGTGAATCAATATAATGACTATTTTTACTTATTTAAACTTAAACATCAATCTCATTAATTGAATAAGTAACATAAGATATATGTGGAAACTCTTATATGAGAAAATCACAAAAGAATATTTTCATAGATTCTAGGTTTTTCTTCATTTTCTTTGTTTAATGTGTATTTTTTTGTTTCTCCTTTGGAGGCATTATGATTTTCTTTGTAACCAAGACCTGCTTTGATGAAACGTGACCTTTGGCAGCTGAAAATATCATCCAATATTTTATAACTTTTTCCAAATTTCAAGCTTCGAGTCAGTTGAACATTTTCCTTTTCTAGTTCCTTCCTTCAGGTAATAAATTTTTCTTCTAGAATCTCACAGTTTTTTTCCTTTATTTTCAGTTGGCTTCTCATTAATTCTTCTATCCTCTTTGCCCCTTATAGTTGTGTCTTCATGATGGAAACCAATATTTCATCAATATCAAAATCATTTTTCTTCTCAAATTTCTACAATAGTTCCTTCTAATTCTTTATCTTGCCTCTGAGTCTGTCTATTTATTCTAGGGGACTAACAAATTTTTCTTCAAGGATTACTTCCCCGTCAATATATTTATCCTTTGAATCTATTTTATCTTTTTGATTGTATTCATTTTCTTTATTATCTACCTAGGCATCCACGACTATGAATGGGAATTCTTCTTTGTCAACATCAAATGCATATCCATTACTTTCAGTTAAAGAGCTACTATATTATCTAGAGTATAAGCTTTATTCTTTGTAAATATTCCTTTTCTGTGTGTATGTGATTTGCTTCTATTTTTATTTTCTTCTTCATCATAACTATCCTCTCTTTTGTATATGTACATTTAGTAGAAAAATGGCGTACTCTACCACAATTAAAACATTTGAATGGTAGCTTACCCTCGTATTTTCTATATCCTCTTTTTAGCTTTCTCACAAATTATGTTGTGTTTGCATCTGATTCATTGCTGGAATAATCATCATATTGAAAGATGCTTCCTTCATAGTTCAATTTACTTTTTCTATCCTCATTTCATATTAAGTGAGAATCACATGTAGCTCATTCATCTTCAAATTTTCCATATCCTTAATTTCTTCAATAATTAAGACCCTTGCATCAAATCTCAATGGGAGAGACCTTAGCACCTTTTGTATAATCATTGATTCCTTGTCTTCTTCACCAAGTCCTTTAATAATATTATCAATGTCATCCACACAAAGGAAGAAAGTTGAAATGTCTTCTTCTTCATTCATCTTCAAGCTCTCAAATTGTCTTCTATGGGTTTGAAGCTTTTCCCTCTTCACCTTGTCATCTCCTTCATAATTGTTTTAAATTTTTTTCTATATGTCCTTTCTACATTTACAATGCAATACTTTGATAAACTCTAATTCTCATAAGCCACACAATATTTCATTCATGGCTTTTTCATTATTTACACAAGCCTTCTTACCATCTTGATTAGATGGAGGAATTGTTGGAGCTTTGTAACCATCCACTACATATTTCAAAATATTAAAACCAAGAGACATTAGATAAGTCCTCATCCTTACCCTCTAGAAGGCATAATTTGTTCCATTGAATAATGGATCTCTACTTGTGAAAGAACCTTCATGATTTTCCATGGTCCCTCTAAGGTCTTCCTTCAAGTGGTTGGATTGCTTCTGAAGGAAACTGCTCCTATACCAATTTTTGGATTCACACTTATACTGAGGGTGGGGTGGGTTTGAATTAGTATAAGACAATTTCTTACTTATTTAAACTTTCATGAATTATAACCAAACAATATCACATATGGAACACAAGATATACATGAAAATTTCTTTATAACAGATCTTTGTAGGCACCAACCTATAAGATACACCAATCTCTCTTGCTACAAGAATTGTAAGAACCAACCTATATGAGACACCAATCCCCTCTACTACAATATTTGTAGGCACCAACCTATAGGAGACACCAATCCCCTCTGTTGTAATAATTTTAGGTACCAACCACAGGAGACAAAAAGCCCATTTGTTGCAAATATTCATAGGCAACAACCTACCTCACTAAGTCTGCTTCTACATTCACTAGGCTTGCTTATTGCTTTTGCCTTCAACAGGTTTGTTTCTCCCAAAATTTTGTGTATTTTGCCTCTTCCCAAGAAAAACTTATACAACATGTCACATGTCCAATGTTGCAAATATAATTCTAAATTTTTTACCTGAGGCACTTTTGTATGTCTCCTTGGATCTCTAAAATTTTCACAATCTGAAAAGTCCCAGAAAATATGTTATAGCAAAAATGTGAGTGAAATGTTTGAAGTTGATTTCAGGACTATTCCATAACCCTAACTTATACAAGGCATATTTATGAAATTATAGTGAACCAAAGTATGAAATATAGACCACATGTACCTAGATACCTCTTCTCTTTCTCCTAAATATTTCATAGTATAAAACATCTTTGAAAAGAAGTTATGGTGAAAATGTCAAGCTGACTTGTTTAAAGCATATTTTAGGAGCATTTAATAACCCTAACTTCCTCAGATCATATTTCTAAGATTATAATGAACCAAAGTATAAAATTTATATGATAGGCACACAAAAATATCCCCTCTATCTCCTCCATGTTTCATTGTCTGAAACATCCCAAAACACAAGTTATAAAGAAAATTTCAAGTTGACTTGTTTGAAACATATTTTAGCAACATTCAAAAACTTGAACTCGCTAAAATTATATCTCCAAAACTACAACGAAAAAAATTATGAAATTTCTATTGCCGGTGCATAAATAAGTACTCTCTATATTCTCCAATTTTCATGGTCTGAAGCATCCCATAAGAAATGTTATAGCGAATACTTCGAGATGAATTTTTCCCTCCACAAATCACATTTTTGCTCGACCTTTTAAGACCACCAGAGTATTCCCCAACTTTTGTTACACTCTTCACATCTCTTCTTGTTCAGATGGTCTTTAAATGCACTTTTCTATTGTTTTTATGTTTACCTATGGGACTAACTTGTAAAATTGGTTGTGTCAACCTGATAGAATATTTCATATCTCCTCATTCATATGGAGTTAGAGGGAGTGTCATATATCATTGGAAATATCGCAGAATAATATTTTCAACCATATATCCTATGTTCCAATTTAAGCTAAGTCTTTAGATCAAAAATGCCTTCAAAGATAGGATACACAAACTGTGTATCAAGAAAAAAGTGGTTATCCAAATAATGTTTCCAACAATCTTCATCTTGTAATTTCTAACTTGGACATCTATAGTCTCCCTCAACACTTGATATCAATACAATAATAATGTGAACAAATAGTTTATCAAGTCATCCTTTCATAATTACTATTAAAAAATGATATCATTATCATCACCTTACATCACAATTGGATATAATATTTGTTATCATAACAATATTAAATGAGTACAATGGAATTCATCATTCCAGAATCAATATAAAAAAATGACATTCATTATCGTCACCTTGCGTCATAAATTAATATTATATTTGTTATCGTATCAATATGAAATAACCCCAATGGAAGTTATCTTTCCATAATCAAAATTTTAAAATGATATTATTCTAATCACCTCGCATTGCAAATGAATATTATAGTTGTTGTTGTATCAATATAAATTACTACAATGGAAGTCATCATTTCATAATCAATATCCAAAAATGATATCATTCTCGTCACTTTTCATCACAAATGAATATTATATTTGTTGGTGTATCAATATAAATGACCACAATGGAAGTTATCATTCCATAATCAATATCAAAAAATGATATTGTTCTCAGCACCTTGCATCACTAATGAATATTATATTTTTTGTCATATCTTTATGAAATGACCATAATGGAAGTTACCCTTTCACAATCAATATTCAAAAATGATATTGTTCTCGTCACTTTGCATCACAAATGAATATTATATTTGTTGGTGTATCTATATAAATGACCACAATGGAAGCTATCATTCCATAATCAATATCAAAAAATGATATTGTTCTCATTACCTTGCATCACAAATGAATATTAGATTTGTTATCGTATCAATATTAAATGATCACCATGAAAGTCATCCTTCCATAATCATCATCAAAAAATGATATTATTCTCATCACCTTGCATCACTGATATATTTGTTGTCGTATCAATATTAAATGACCACAATACAAATAACCCATTCTTAATCGTAACAAAAAATGATATTGTTCTTATCACTTTACATTGCAAATAAATATTATATATGTTTTCACATCAATATTAAATGACCATAATAAAAGCATCTTTCCATTAACAGTATCAAAAAATAATATTATTTTATATATATATATATATAATTGATTAATATGAAAAGTATTTTTCCATAATCAATATAAAAAACGTTATTATTCTCATCGTCTTAATGAATATTATATTATTATCATATCAATATCAAAATGAAATTAAATAAAAAATTATTTAAACATCATTATTCTCATGGTCAAGTAATGAATATTATATTATTATCATATCAGTATCAAAATTAAATTAAATAAAAAATTATTTTATTGCTTTCCTTTAAATTAATAATGATAAAATGACAAAATGATAATTTACACCCATTATAATACCAAAAACATGATATAAATAAATTATTAAAATAAAATGCAGATTATAAAAGTTAATTATTTTTAAATTTAAAACAAATTAATTTTTTTTCTTATTTAAAATATTAAAAAGGAAAATCAATACTTTTTACATAATTAAAAATTACAATTATTTATATAATTAATTAATTAATTAATTTTAATTACTTAAAAATATTGGTTTTGTTTTGTTGTAGTTTAATTATTTTAAGTTTTGAAGGTTTTTTTGTTATTTTTTCGAGTCAAATTTATTCATAAATTTGTTGGAATCATAAGTTTGACTTATAAACTCTGCATAATCCAAATAACTCTATACATTTAAAAACATATTTTATAGAACAAAAAATATATAATTTAACTAAAAATTGATTAACGTAATTTCATCTATACACTCTAAAATATAAAACAAATAAATATCTATCATTATAATTTAAAAAAAAAAAACTAGAATATTACAATTTGTTAACCAAACATTAATTTTAAAAGTTATATCTATACGTTTCTTTCATAAATAGAAACTAACAACAGACAATCCAAGCTAGATTTTAAAAGTTCTCCATCAAACATCCATAAAGTTCAAGGAAAATGTTTCTCACTTAATCATTATTTTTTTTCAATTTTTTATTAAAGGTTTTTTTTTTAATTTTTTTAAATATATTTTCTCACTTAATCATAATCAACTTTTAATTTTTTAATTTTTTATATTCAAAATATATATTTATAGTTAATTAATTATTAAATTAAAAGTATATCATACCTACTATATATCTCTTTACGTGTAATATATCAAACTATAAATGTATCATTGGCCCATTTGAAATCCACCACCATTTACCATTTAGATTTTCATCTTCCCATTAATGAATATCATGAAAAACAAATTGAAATGGAAAGTATATTTTACATATTATTGTTTTACATGCAATATATCAAACCATAAAGCTATCACTTGCCCATTTGAAATTCATTCTTCTTTAGATGCTCATCTTTCTCTACTCAATTTTTTTTTGGGTTTTTAGTGATTCTAGTGATTTTTTATGGTTGTGAACTATGGGCTAACAGAACATCCGACATGCAGTGGGAACAAATTGAGAAAATTCAGAAGCATTTGATTACAAACGAATTCAAATTTAAAAGTGAAATTCCTTATGCTATCTTGTTAAGTGAAATAGGGTCTGCTCCTATTGAAGCAATTGCTATGGTGCAAGTCATAAGGTATTTAAAAAAAATTGAGCAAATGGAAGAGGGAAAATGGCCTAAGGTTGTCTTTAATGGCATATTGTGCAAAAGAAAGAAGACTTGGATGCAACAAAATAACAAATGGTTTCGTAAATGTGGTATTTGCTTGAACATGTGTCCCATAAACAGTAAAGAGATAAAAGCTTTTGTTATGGATAAGTTCCACAAGCGTACTTGGGATAAGGAGCTAGGGAGAAAGAAAAAGTACTATATTGAAGTGTTTAATCTCACTCATAATCATCAACAAAAAGTGTACATAGAGGCCAATATTTCTTGGAGAGCCAAAATTCTTATTGCTCAGTCAATGACTAATTATCATCAACTCCATTGTGAAACAGGGCGCTGGAAAATGCCAAAATAAGTGTGGAAGGAAAGTGTATGTATTTTTTGTTCTTTTGGAAAGTGGAAACAAAAAAACATTTCATTTTAGAATGTGAGGCCTTCAAAGACAACAGGGAAAGTTATGCAGATATTTTGGTAGCTAGCTCTTGGGATAATCTATTCAGTGAGGGGTTTGTCGAGAAGTTGGGAGAATTTATTGTGAAGTTCATGGGAAAAGGGCCAAATACATTGACCAGATGAAGAAGCAATCAATCCCATAGGCTATGCTTATCCTCGTGGATGTTAAAGTAATTTCTTTCTTCTTTCATGCAAAAAAAATTGGAAAATTTGGAATAGAGAATTATATTAGAAAATTTACCGATCAAATCTTGACATTCAATTCCAC
Organism: Pinus albicaulis; assembly: GCA_034641835.2. Classification (NCBI taxonomy): domain Eukaryota; kingdom Viridiplantae; phylum Streptophyta; class Pinopsida; order Pinales; family Pinaceae; genus Pinus; species Pinus albicaulis. The sequence continues at coordinate 149,031,573 of CM076569.1, forward strand.
AAGGAATGGATAGATCAATTTATTAAATTAGTGTTTGTGAAAAGTAATATTATCTATCTTTCTGAAAAAGAAAAGTAATATTATCTTATGAATATTTAATGAGTTATAACTTTTATTAGTCATTGTCAAAGTAAAATTTTAGCAATCTATTTGTTTGTTGATCACTATTTGTTTAACATTAATTAATGCAACTTACAATGTTTAACTTTGAAAAATAGATATTTATTTTTCAATATTATTAAAAAAATATTTTTAAACATTTGATTGGACCATAACTTGAAGATCTTGTTCTAGCCTTTGCACAATATAATGTCATGTGGATAATTGCCTCACATATTTTATCCCATAATTTATGGATATCATTGTAATATTCATGCATGATTTTTAGGTACTTGTGCACTAATTGTTTATTCTTAACCCATCCAAAAAAAAAATCTTTGAACATAGGGTAAATAATACTATAAGTTATTTTCCACCATAATTTAAGCAAGTCTTTGCATAAAAAATGGATAGGAATAAGATGTAAATAAAAATACTTACCCGGAATTACTTCGCACCATTATTTATGTTTTCCTCAACACTTATGTAGGAATAAAATTATAAATGGGTAGACTTACTAGTGCTTACTACCCATCAAAAATTATGCAAGTCCTTGTGTCTGAATATAGGATTCAATTTGGCTATTGACTACTATTAATTTATTAGTCTGTGCTAAAGAAAAACTATAAGATTTGATTTGTCTATTGACCATTATTATCTTAATATTGAACTACGAAGATTCTAATTTTTTATGCCCTTTTTCCTAAAGTATAATTTCTAAATTGAGTGATAAAGAGAAATCGCCCTACAACTCTTGTTTTATTTAACATTTCATTTGTCTATTATGATTTTTGTAAACATATTTACCACAAATATTATTAAATATTAATAATGATTCTTTAATTTCATTAAAAATTGGATGTAGAACCTAGGTTATCACTCTACTTTTTCCTATCTTTCAAATTATAATCCATATTTTTATATAGCAAAATACAATTATAAAACAATAGAACTAAGCAAAATGATGACAATTGATTTGTTTATGCTCAAACAAAGATGAAAACATGGGAGTTAGTGGATACTAGAATTCCCTCTTATCTCGATCTCCATTTACTTTGAAACTAGGTATCGATTGCACAAGTAGTAAAGGAAAGGCATGACTATTTCTTTTTTCTAAACAAGCCTTGTTCATTGATGCTTTATGATATTCGGATGATCTCCATGTCTATTTTGAACCACAAAGTTCCCTTAAATGAAGGGGAAGAGGAATGAATTCAAAAGGGGAGCCGTTAATTTTTTTTTCCTTGTTGTAGAAAGTGGCTTTAAATAACATGGTTAATTTTTTTCCTTCTTGTAGAAAGTCGCTTTAAATAACATTGTCGTAGAAAGTCGCTTTAAATAACATAGTTTTGTTGCATGTTCAAGGAGTAGAAGATTGTTTAGTTTTTCCATAGTTGTTATGTTAATTTACATTGGGCATTAAAGTCATTGTTTCCCTTTTATTAGAGTTATTTATTTCCTATGATTTCTATCTTAATGATTAAAGTTGGACATTCAGGTTAATATTCTCTTCTCGTTGTGTTTCTCTTATAAATTTTTCTTCTCCTCAATGTCGTCTTTAAGAATTTGAAAGTAGATTTTTCTTTTTTTTTTCTGGATTTTAGGCACAAAATATATTGTGTAAAAAAATACTATCGTAGCAATTGCAAAACAAGAAAGAAGAGAGAATGAATTTACACCGAAGAAGAAAAGAGAGAGAGAGAGTAGCTAAAGAGACTAATTTGAATTACTCATCAAATTTTGTGTGTATTATTGCTTGACATCAATACATATTTATAACACTCCTTGAGAGGCAACCAATGTGCTCTAGGTTCAAAAATAGAAAAGCACTTTCCCCGACTGGCCAGTAATATGAAATTAGAGCAAAAGACACTAAAAATAGAGTGTGATTCTAAAATAGGGTTTAACTAAATATATGTGGAGTAAAAAACAAATTAAAATTGAAGTGAAGACTCCCTTATGGAACTCATAATTCAGAAATAGCAAGAAACCTCAAACAATAAGACTAAAAGTCAAATGATAAGGTTGGTAGGTGACTGGATAAGGCAGTCTCCTAAAATAATAAAAATTGAAAATTAGTGATTTGGGATCCTATGGATAATTTAATGCACACTAGTGGATAGAAAATCACCATGTCACTACCTAATTAGTGCTCTATCACTGCCACATGTCATCCTAGGTGACACCCCTTGCTAAAAATATACTTATTAAAATAGAAAAAATGTTATAAATAGAAGATGATCCCAAATTGTAGGGAATTGTATAGTAGATGAATAAAAATGGTTGTGTGGCCCTAATTGTGTATGGATGAGACCTCCTACGTGTGGATTTACCTCAACACCCCCCTTGAAGCACAATTGGGGAGTGTGCATTATGAGTGAACCCTACAGTTATTAGCCATGTTATGTATTCATGTACAAATAAATATGTAAAATGTGAGGTAAAGAGGGAAAACCCAATTGGAACAAAACCCCCTTAAAAAATAAGATTGCTAATTCTAGCAAGTTCAATGGCTACATAGTTGGGTCCTTCATTCCTAAAATCTCTCACAAAGTTGTGAGCCTCTACTTAGTGAAACTCTTGGTGAAGATATCTGCAATCTACTCAAAAGAAGGATATCACTACATATCAATGATCCCATCATGAATCTATTCGTTGGTAAAGTGCATGTGAAATTAAATATGCTTAGTCTATTTCCTCTGTATTGGGCCTATACATAACTTGAGTATACTCTGATTATCACAACATATAACTATCAAATGATGAAAATGAACACTCAACTCTATCAAAGAGTGTTGCAATAATATAGGCTAAGTAGTAGTGTTCACTACACCTTTTTACTCCACCTCTACCGATGATAAAGAATTTATTGATTGCTTCTTGCTTGAATAACATACATGATCAAATCCAAGGTAGAGAATATATCTTGAGGTGGACTTGTAATTTGTTCCTTCTCCAACCCAATCTAAGTCTGTCTATCCAACAAGTTATAAGGAAGACCCTGTTGTATAGTATAAACCAATGCTATTAGTCACTTTAAATACCTGAGAATCTACTTTGTTTCATTCTAGTGTAGCTAATGATGGTAGAGTCAACCAAAGTTGTAGTACCTCTATCTTCTAACTTAACCCTGGAAGGAAGGGGGTTAGACATTTCTTGCAATATGTCATATGAAATATTTCAAGGATACATCTATCATAATTGGACTAAGACATCATGATCCTTGTATCAAATTGGCTAATTTCAAAACCAAGTAAATATTGTAACAATCCCATATCTATCATTACAAACTCGTCATGCAAAGAGGACTTCAATGTAACAAAGGAGGAGGTTGACTTGCCTATTAATAAGACCATATAAATATTTCTCCAGTCTATGCCCTAATGAAGGATTTTTTACATACCTTTATGGATAATCCATATAAATCTCCTCTTAAGATATACATGTAAGAAAACATTCTTAACATCCATGTGGTGTACCTCCCACTTTCTAGTTATTGCAATAGCTACAGCTAACTGAAGGGAGTCCATCTTAGCTACCGGTTCAACAGTCCCCTCATAGTCAATGCCATGTACCTGTGAGAACCCTTTAGTTACCAATCAAGATTTGTATTTTGTAATCATATGATCAAAACCCCTCTTGGTCTTATAAATCCACTTAGCTCTAACATGTTTTATGTTGGGTGGAAGAGGAACCAATTCCCACGTGTTATTCTCTACAAGGTAATTATACTCCTCTCTCATTAGTACCTCCCATAAGGGGTTACCTTTATCCTTTGCATGAGTCTAAGGATATTCCAAGCATCACATAAGAATTAATAGGTAATATAGGATTTGTGGCTACAAAAAGTTGTGAAGGTCCAAAAATTGTGATTTGGTTCTCCTAGATTGACAAGACCACCCACTAGTTCACCAACTGTCTGATGTATCTATTATACCTATTGTGGTCAACGCTATGGATGTGTAATATAATTTTGCTGATCATAAATGTAATATTTTTAAATCTCATTATAAATCTAATTTGAATAATTCTCTCTAATATCTATGACCAAAATTGGTGGATGTGGAGAAATAGATTGCTCCTTCTTCAAATTTGATGTGGTGGATGTGGAGGTGGCTGCAAGGGACCTTCTTCAAATTTGACACTATGTTGTATGAACAAATATTTATGGCAAAATATAATAATATGTATCCCTTCAATTTCATTATTTTTTCTTCTTCTAATTGATTTGTCATAAAGGTGACTTCTTCATTATTTCTCTTTTCATTTTGATGCAATTTTGCCTTAAGCTTGTTGAGATCCTCAACTCTTTCTTTTACTTGATGTCTTAAAAGGAAAACTTCCTCCATTGTCTTGTCAAGGTCATAATCATCATTTTGTACCTTCTTCTTGAGTTCCTAATTTTCCTTTTTCAAACTGCTTATCTCTTATAGGGAAACTACAGGCTTTGTCTTAAGGTCTATTTTACTTTCTAATTCAGAGTTCTCATCATCATCATCCTCCTTTATGCAAGTGGTGCCTTCATCTTTGTTTTCAACTGTCTTCTATAGTTCTAAATTATCTTTGAGCTATTTTCCATCATCTTATTGATTAGAGGGACATCACATAAATACTCACTCCTTTCTCCGAGGTTCTATGGCCTTCATCTTATTAGAAGGGTTCCTAGTCCATGCATGAGAACCAAAAACTTTGAATTGAGTACCATCAAGTTTATTCCCTATCAAGGCTTCATAATGAGTGATACCCTTTATTTATCTATCAGGAATTCTATTCTGAATATGGTATGCATATTTTATATATCTATCCCACATCTTAGGAGGAAGTGTTTTAGCATACAACAGATTGTTTCCCATCTCTTTTAATGACTCATCCTTTTTGTTTGCCACTCAATTTTTTTGTGATGTGTATGGTATTGTATGTGGCAACTTTGTACTTGCTTCTAAACAAAATTTTCAACATATTTATTGACATACTCTCCTCCATTATTTGTACGAAGCTTCTTAATACTTTTGACTACTTTATCCTCAACAAGCTGCTTAAAATACTTAAGTTTTGGAGAGACTTCAAATTTAATATTATGGAAATATGTCCATGTAAATCTTGAAAAATAACCAATGTATGTAAGTGCATACCTTGCTTTGATCATGCATGGGTGAGGGAAAGGACCCATAATGTCATTATGAACCAACTCTAGAAGTGTAGTATATCTCCATGCTTTTATTGTGTCAAAGTTCTCCTTAGGGTGCTTACCAAGAATAAAACCTTTGAAACTCCATCTATGTATTGAAAATTTTGTAGGCCTTCAACCATTCCTTATTTACTTAGCTAGTCCAAATACCCACAACCTGCTCTCCTCATCTGCATGAGTAAGAAGAGATACAAAATATGATTTTATAATGAAGTGTGAGAAAGAATACAACCTAGGATCGTGATAAATTTTTCCAATTGTTATCTTGGAACAATATTCCATGTTAGAAATCACCATGCATTCAGAGTTAACTCCACTTATTTTCTGCATGCATGCACTCTCATGATGAAATCTTTTGTGCAATAAAGCACTTTGTTTTCCCCTTCTTCGACTTTCTTACTTGGATTTTAAACTCTCCTTAGTGGTATTTTTATTTCCTTCCTTATTAAGTTTAGGATCCTTTTATCCTCATGTTTAAATTGTTATTCTAGTTTCTTGTGTTGCAAGAACATGGGCCTTGGATGACTTTAAAAACCCCATATGAATTAGATTATTTTTCTCTTGAATCAAAGATTCCATAAAGTTTTCTGGAGAAGGAATATTCCAATTTTCCTAACTCTACCCTAGACCAAGTATACTTAACTATTTCCTATGTGTCAGAATATCCTAACATCCCCTCTTAAGAACAACTTGGGATAGGATTGAAGGATTTAAAAAGGTGACAAAATAGGAGAAGGAAGGAGGCATTAGAGCCTATCCCCCCCTACTTTCATGAAATCCAAGCATAGATCAAAGTTTGGTAAACTTTGCTTCTGTGAGAGCCTTTGTAAAGATATCAACAAATTGATCATTGGTTGAACAATAGTGCACTTCAAGAACACGATCATGAATGATCTTTCTAATGAAGTGTATGTGTATATCAATGTGTTTCATGTGATGATGTTGAACTACATCTTTGCATAGCTGAATGGCACTTTGATTACCACACCAAAGTGTAGTTGGATGATGCTGATGAAGACTAAATTTGGACAGGATCTGACAAAGCCACAAATATTTCTTGCTAGCTTCAACAACACCACGATACTCTGCTTCTGCCGAATAAAGAGAGATGGCACTTTGTTTCTTACAAGACCTTGTAATTGGTCCTGAACCAAGAGTGAATACATAACCTACCGTAGAATTTCGATCATCAAGGTCACCAGCCCAATCAGAATCAGTGAAAACAATCAACAATGGAGACGCTCCTGCACTGTAATGAATCCCAAACTGAATTGTACCTCGAATATATCGAAGTATTATTTTATTTTCTTTCTATTGACTTTCATGAGGTTTGTGCATAAACCAAGAAAAAAGACCAACGAAAAAGGAAAGATCGGGACGGGTATGGGTTAGGTACAGAAGTTTGCCAACAAGTTGATGGTTTAAGGTAGCATCAACTTCAGGGGAAGTACAAGTGAATGAAAGCTTGACTCCAGACTGAAAGGGAGAAGGGGTTGGCTCACATTTTTCCATGTGAAAGTGGCGTAGAAGATCATAGATATACTTGGACTGAGAAAGGGTAATACCTTCTTTGGATTACAAGACTTGAAGACCAAGGAAATAATGAAAGTGTCCTAAGTCTGTCCTTTCAAACTTATTTTTGAGGCTAGACTTCACATGGTTTATATGGTCGGGATCATTGCTAGTAAGGATAATATCATCAACATAAATAACAAGGATGATTAAGGACTTACCCACTTTCTTGGACTAGACAGTGTTGTCGGCATCTAGAACAACCATTATCTAAGAGAAATCTATCCATTTTGGTATACCAAGCCCAAGGGGCTTGTTTGAGACCATAGAGAGACTTCTTAAGGTGAAAAATAAGGCTAGATTAGTTTTGGATAAAGCCAGAGGGTTGTTCCATGTAGATTTATTCATGCAAGTCCCCATGTAAGAAGGAAGATTTAACATCCATCTGATGGACTTCCCATTTAAAGGAGGCAGCAAGGGAAAGAAAAAGGTAGATAGAATTCATTTTTGCAACAGGGGGGAAGGTTTCAGTATAGTCAATGCCTTCAACTTGTGAAAATCCTTTAGCAACAAGACGAGCTTTATGTTTATCCACTTTTCCATCTGGTCCAAACTTTGTTCCGTAAACCCATTTGCATCTGACAATGTTTCTTCCCTTTGGAAGAGGAACAAGATCCCAAGTATTGTTTGCCGATAAGGAATGATATTCTTCATTCACAGTTGCATACCAATATGGATGACATGAAGCTTCTTAAAAGGTATTTGGATCAGGATTTTCTGGAACTTGAGCCAATAAGGAAGAGGCTCTGTCAGACTGAGAACGTGTACGACATTGATATGTAGGGTCACTTGTAAGAGAACTTGTTGCATCCCGAATAGAGCGGACCCATTTTGGAAGTTGTGGAGTTGAAGTAAGATCCCGAGGAGGTGAAGGAGGATTGTCATCCCCGCTGTTATCATCCAAAGTAGAAGGAATGTTGTCAGAAGTAGAAGGGATAGAGAGAGGTGGCACATATGTCGAATCAGGCTCGCAGGCCAAAGGTGGCACACCTGTCGAACTAGGCTCGCAAGCCGATATATTTTCATCAAATTTTACATCTCTTCTAAAGATTACATTTTTGGATTTGGGTTGAAGAAGTCTATATCCTTTGACATCTTCATAATATCCTACAAAATTTCATTTTTCACTCTTAGGTTCTAAGGCTTTATGTTTCTCATCTGGAATATGGGCCCAAGCTTCACTTCCAAAAACATGAAAGTGACTTAGATCTGGTTTGATTGAGCTCCAGGCTTCTTCTGGAGTGATATTACTTAAAACCTTAGTAGGAGTGTGATTTACTACTTAATTTGCACAGTTAATTACTTCTACCCAAAAATTGAGGCTAAGTCCTTTAGATTGAAGCATACAATTAGCCATTTCTTTTAGAGTTCGATTCTTTCTTTCAACTACACCATTTTGTTGTGGAGTATATGGAACAATATGTTGCAATTGAATGCCATACTCAGTGAAAAATTTGATAAATTTGTTGTTAACATATTCTCCTCCATTGGCAGATGTTATAAGCAGGATCGATTTTCTTCTTTGGCAGAGTATATTTATGGTTATGGGAGCATTGTATGGTGATGGCATTGTAGTGAAGTATGCACAGGTCATTTGGTTGCACATTCCCCTTCTCTCATTGGTTTCTTGTAGCATCATCACCGTGGGATGTGAAGATGGCATATTGTTTGAGTGTAAGGGGTTGAAGTGTCGGGTGTGGGATCCTGGCGAGGGGTGTCACGATAATTCCACAAGCAGTTGATAGGCAGAGGGATGTGGTGAGAGGTTGGAGTGTTGCTATGTTACGAGAGATATTCACACTCGGATGAGCCCAATTGGAGGCTTGGTAAGTTTAGTAGTCCTACCTCCCTCCCTTTGGCTCGTCACGACCATTTCCAGAACTAGTGTATTGCTTTTCTGCTGTGGTTGGGATTTTCAGTTGAAATGCTTTGGAATTTTGTCCAGAGGGTCAATTTTTTTATGTTGTTCTGAGTTTGCTAAGGCTGTTAAGTGGCTCGACGATTGGTGGCTCTAGTATTGGGGTATTATTTGGTGTTTTTCTTCATCTTTGGGTGAGTGGGGAGATATTTTGGGTCTCTGCGAGAAGTATTGAAAATTTGTTGAAACACCCTCCCTGGTGTGGAGTCACTATGCGGGGGTCCTAAAGGTGGTGATTCTTACTCAATCTGCAGGAGGGCCACCTTTCCTGTCCAAGGTAGACGCGATAGGACTTAGGTTCTGTCACGACAATTGGATTCATAGTAAAACATGCTCCGCTAGAGGGGGCGTGCCAAGTGTGATAGGGCGTGCCAAATGCAGGCAGGCAAAGTGGAGATGCACAAACACAGGCAGGCAAAGTGGATGTTGATTTGGGGGGTCGGGTGCAGACGGTGCGTCAGATGGTGAAGTGACCCAATAATTCGAGTCAATGCTCAGACCAGTGCAGAATCTCATGGTGATTCTGGAAGAATTAAGGCAACAGTGACACAACAACATGCATGAATTTTATCCAAATTTATGCAGGAATGAAATGAAATATAGATTTAAACAAAAACATAGAGCTGCAGTGAAAACTGAACTTCAATTCATTAATAAAAAAAATACTGAAAGTTGTTTACATGCATAATGGAAATAAACTAGTTTGGGAAATGGTAGATTATCTCCGAGAAAAGATGTGGTGGCTACATGCCTTTAAAATGTGTTACAGTGAGGCTCGTGGACCTTTTTATTACTGAGAAACAATGGAAAACCCCAACATCCAAAAACCTAACCCTAGGAGATGAAACACCAAAAGTTTGCAAGCCTCGTTGGGATTAGTTGGTACACCAACTTCCTGGGGTCGTAACTTTGACATATAATCTCCGTTTGACCCATATGATACCTCGTTAGAAAGATCTATTCGAGGACCACAAATTTTGACCAAAAATCAATAAGGGTTTGCTTGTTTTAAATAATAAAAAACGTCGTTTAGGACCTCAAAATGGCTCTGAAAGTTCAGGATTAGAAAAAATGCCAAAAATAGTAAATTATGTTACAACTAAGGGAACTAAAAGAAATAGTGGTGTGGGTCCAAGTGGAATAGGTGGGTGGCCACCAATATCCACCTGGATCAGAATTGATCACTTTCTTGAGCGACATCCAACACAATCAGGGGGTGATGATGGACAAGATGGATTCAATTCGGTGAAGCCAGAGACGCGCAATGGAGTGACTGGATTGAATGGAAGGTAGAATTGATCACCTGGAACACCATGCACATGAAGGAAAGAGATCCATGGACCCTTTAAATGATGGGCACAACCCGACTCCTCAGTGGGATATTTGATGATGGTTGGTTTTGTATGTATACTTGATGTTTTATAGAGCCTATGTGCTTATAGGTTAAGGACCGGCTATAGTGTATGGCATTTTTCTTTTTCTTTTTGTTTCTCTCTCTTGGCTAACAAATATGGTCGAAATGAAGCTAGGAGAGCAATTCTTAATCTGCAAATCCTATGTACTCTTTTGACCATATAATAGAATCATTTTTTATCAAGAAAAACAAAGTTAATATATGAGCTAAACATATATGCATACAAAAAAAAATGTAATAAGAAAAAAATAGTAAAGCAACAATAAACAATAAGATTTCAATGTCATAAATAAAAACCTAATGGAAATTGAATGTTACACTTGTGGACATGATATTTTTAAATTAATTTGAAAAGCAAAAAAAACATAACTACTTTTGAGATTAATCTCAACACTTTATTCTTCACTACTATTATGGATATAATGGAGGTTAAATCTCTACCATCCACCTAACAATTATTGATAATTAAATTAAAATTTAGGAAACCCTATTCCAAAAAAAACACACTTATCAATGTACTTAAAAATGAAAGAAAAAAATAAAAATAATGCAACATGTAATATCGAATGATAATGAACATAAATCAGAATATTTAAACTAGATTGTAAGGATGAATGAAGCCACAATCCTCTAAACTTATGCGGTGATCACATATATTATAAGGATGAATAAAGACAAATTTCCTAAATTTGTGGGCATAATCTAACTATTTTATGTTTTGTTTTTCATTGGAATTTGGTGATATGATTTTGGTGAGAACATGAATTTTTGTTGTTTAGAATGTGTTTTTGAATGCATAATTAGAATCAATGCCCTATAAAATCCTCCGGGGCTCTAGAATTATGCAGAATTCATAACTCAAAATTATGATTCTAACAAATTCCTATAAGATTTTAGGCAAAACTGATTGAAAAGTATACTTGAAAAGAACCAAAACATAAAAGAGTTAAACTACAACAAACTTATGTAGTGATCACATTTTCCCAAGACATTCATTGGAATTTTTAGCTATGCATCCACTACATAGAACATTACAACATTATTCTATTAATCAAAACATATTTTTCATTGCAAAATTCGATATCCTATAAAGCATCACAAATAGCATAAATACTCACCTCTTGCAACTCTAGCAGTTTTTTTGGGTGAGCAATGTCTACACTGTTATACAACATTGAATGTTGCAACACATGGTATAAAGGGTCATATTCCAATTTCTTTATAATCTAATGGCCTATATACCACACATGTCCGCAACATTAAATGCCATGTAGCAGCACAAATATTGGTTCTCAAATTTTTGTAAGGAGCTCAAGCTTGTGCACATTAATTATCATTGATTGATTTTGGAAATTACATACATTAAATACAAAAAACCATCCTTTAAGTGAATAAATAATAAATGTAGTCTTTGAAATAAGGGTTAAAACTATGTTTGGTTAGATTATCACTAAGTGGCATAATTTTTATAATTTTTATTGTTTGTGTATGTAATGGTGTTATAATGGTTGAGGTTCATATAAATTGGGAATGTTTTATAAGTGTATCATTTATCTTTAATGGCATATAATTTAATTTTCTTTCATGTTTTTTTTTTGGGTTAATATTATCTGATATTTGGTAGAGATTTGTTGGAATTGCAAGTTTGAGTTGTGTATTCTCCACAATCTAAGTGCCTGAGGGCTTTTTAGGGTGTTGAATCCATTTATATATTCAAAAAAACGATTTAAACATTGAAAAGTCATAATCCTACAAAAAATTGTATCACCGCATTCCAACAAAATAAGTCAAAATGTAAAATATTTAAACTACACCTTTTTAGTAGTGGACTAGGTTTTAGGGGAAGTCAAAATGTAAAATATTTAAACTACACCTTTTTAGCAGTGGACTAGGTTTTAGGGGAAGGTTCTACGTTATGTCATGAGTTTTTGTTGGTATATAATTTCAATATAATTAGGATTCAATGGTTTTTTTTTATAAGATTGTTGTATATAAGAAAGCATCTACTTTTCATAGAAACTGGATGGGCCACACTCACCTAATGTGCTAAGCAATTTCTCTCCCGTCTCCAAGATGATTCAATGAATACTCTAACCTCATGCCTATCCATTATGAAACTTAAATCGGGAAATTTCTAGCTAGCATGAAACCTCATGCTCCTCTAGAACTAGATTCTTTATTCACTTAGAATAGGATAAACTCTTTTCTTTAGTTAGTTCAAATTTTAGCCTTTACCAAAGTCATTGTCTTGGTTTTTTTTCTAGTGTATAAGTGGGGTGTATTCTCTTGTTCTTTGGGCTCCCTCCTTTCTTAATTCCTTTCCAATTTGGACTCTCTAACAAGTGTTGTTCTATCCCTTTCCTCTGGATTGACAAAGCCATCACAAGAATATTTTTCCTTCGTTGATTTTCCCACCTTGTTTCAAAGTTCTACTTGATAGGTCCACCCCCCATTGCTTTATCCATCCTCTCTATAATCGAGAAAACATTACTAGTTGACCTCTATTCTTCCCCTACAATATTCTAACACTCTTCTATCATTATCATTACATTTCGACATTGTCATATCTTGCCAACCTATTCTCCTCTATTTGTGTTTGTGTTTCATCAACATCCTGCTTTTTGTCACTCCACCACCTTGTCCCACTACTCTAGTCATCAATACATCATCAAGAATTCCTTGGTGTGGTGTGAGCCAAGATAATAGATCTAAGATTGGTTGTAGAGGCCTCCACCACACTTAGGCTTAAATTAATGCTGAGAAATTTGTCGCCATATATTGGGAGCAGACACCAGGCACCAAAAATGAAATTAAACTAGTAAAGGAAGAAGCAAGAGTTGGAAGAATATTTTACAGGGTGAATAAATAGAAAACATGGGTCATTGGATCCTTGAGACATGCACAAGTAGAGGAAGATATAACAAATATCTTTAGGTAATGGATGGCAGGTGAAAACCATAATGTGTAAAGTGCTAGTGGAGAGAAGTGAAGCTCGGTTGGAAATCTTCTTGTGCATTAATGCCCACCAACAACAAGTGAAAAAAATGGAATAGAAAGTGTCCTAGCCTACCAAGAAGAATGTTAATTTAGAGTTTCTAGACTCTAACAAAGAAGAAGACAAGCTAGTGGCTAAACAACTAGACACACTTGTTGGGTAATTATGTTAATAATCTATTATTTTGGTTTAATTTTTATCCGCAATACATCTGCTAACCAATACTATTTAAGTTTAGGATAGATAGTAAAATTTAGATATCACCAAACTTAAGGCTATACTTTACAGTGTTATTTTTGAAAACTCGTTTCTGCACAAAAACAACTCTTGTGCTACTAGTCTAGTTTCTCTAGTAAGAAATAAATAACCACTTATATGTATTTTTTTTTATTATAACTTTGATAATATATAATTTCATTGTAAAACCTACATATTTTTTTATGTAAGTTAATTTTGTATTACCTCAAAATTTCAAAATACACCATCCCAAACATCATAGTTCATACTATTACTGGTCTCATTCTACCTCAAGGGAAACCAGATCTACTGATCGGTAATTTAAGAGCAAGTATCAAAATAAAGAAACTACTGCTAAAAACTACAAGGATTATCTAAGGTTGAGTTACATAAAGAATCAAAATAACTACAAAGAGACATATCATGAGGCCAAGAATCAAAAGAAGTCACTAGTACAAGATCCTGTGCACTTGTACTGCCTGGAGCAGAGGGCTTAATCTTGCATTTAAGATGAGTTTCCAAGGGAGTAAGACGGGCATCCAAGCTAGCCAAATATGAGTGTTGATATTGTTTCACTCCCTTGATCTCATTTAAGGAAGACATGATGCCATTACGATGTTCATGCTTCTCTTTTAAGTCTCTACCCAAAAGAATTTTCATTTTCTAATGGAGGGTGATGGAGTTCAGGTACTGCTTCAGTCTTCCACTGGTGTGATCAGGGTGAGGAACCTAATTGGCTACTTCCTCTAGGATTTTAGAGTCAGAGTATGCCTGGAGGTGATTAGTGTTGAGAGTTTCAAGCTGGAAAATTTCTTCATGAATGTCAAGAGGTGTAGCAAAGCGGAAGATAACAACGACTTCCTGGACCTAGGCCTCAACACTAAGCTAGCCTTGCAATCCTTTATCACTAGCTCCCCTACAGCTACGCAAAGGTTTCCAGGGCATTTTGCGCCAATAGGAAAGAAGCTGGATGATATTATTAAACCCCAACAAAACTATATTGAGGGGATTTTGACTAAGCAAGTCAGGACATATGAAAGGTTAGAAGATACAGGGAATTCAATACAACTTGAGCCAACACATATAAAAAGACCAATAAACTATAGGTACATAATACCACATCCAAGCAGTAACACCTGTTCGCCAGGGAACCCCAAGGTGTTGGTCATATAGTATCCCCATAACAATTAAAAGGAAATCTCTAGACTTGAACCACACAAACTTAGAAAAATAACAATAAATAACAAGAGTAAATAGAAAATCATGTAACCTGTAGTGCTAGCTCACTTAGCCAGAGATGACAAGGTTTTAGATGTTAAGTGCAGTGTGGCGTCACTGATAGCTTCCCCCTTCGAATCCAATGACGTTTACAAATTCATGAGGCATGAAGTCTTTAACTATCCAAGTTCTAGCTCTGGTCCATAATCCAACGTCCCAAGCAAGCAATGGTTCCTAATAGACTTAGAAGTCAATTTGGCTTGCATGTAATCCCATGTCACTACCATTGCATCTGTAGAGGCAAGTGACCCCTTCTTAGGAAAAGGCCAAGAATCACGCCATAGCTCTACAAAAATCCCTCCATGCACAAGCCCGACACTAACAAGTAACTAAGAAAATAATCCCACCTGCAACGAGGAAGGAGTCCAAGCACACCATAAACTCTGGAGAGTATAGTAATCCTTCACAAAACAAGAGAACTGCGAGAGGCTTAACATCTTAGTGAATGAAGAACAAACTTGCATGCATATGCACAAAGCGAGACAGTGGGAGGCAACACAGTGACGAGCACCCCCAACCTCCATTACCACGTTGCTTATCACCCTTATTAAAGAGTAAAACTTACACATTTAAAAAATAAAATAAAAATAATATCTTACCCTAAACTTTAGTGTCCCATATTTCAACAAAAACTTATGCCACAAACCATAAGGGTGTAGGATAGAGACATTATACCATTAAACCATGATAACTTAGGATGGAAAAAACATAGTTATAAAATATTTTAGACAACAAATGATTGAAAAAGAAAAAATATTTACCTATTAATCATAAATTAATAGATAACACAATTTTATAATCAATTTTACCATATCTTCAAATTCAGATTCTTATTATGCACGATTAGTTTGTTCCCTTATTAAGTTGCTTTGTCTATTCGCTGCAACTCACAATTTGATCGCTGGGTTCCGACTCCATGAAAAGAAAACTGTTCTCGCTGGATCCCTCTCCCAAAAATTTCAGTTTGAGGTCCAGTAAAGAATCGCCGAGTCCAACCAAAAAGAGCGCCAAATGTTCGCTGTTCAGTATTTGTACTCTCGCAAATGTACGCTTACATGGCTTTGGATGGTTAACGTACATGGCTTACACGTAAGTAAACGATATTGGGAAGGGTTATTAACGGCGTACAAGTTTTCAGTATCTCCGTTAAAGATGTAACGGGAAGCTGTTAGGTTTTTCAGCCGACAAATCCTTTAATCGCTTTACCACTTTGCGGTACTGGCGGTATTCGGTTTCGCTCAGACCGGTTTACCGAACTGCCAAAGATGAAGGTGTTGGCGGTATTCTGCCACCGAAGATTGGTTTCCTGCATTGAAACCCTTGGTCATGGCGATCCATCTTCACTTTCACCGGATGTTACGATTTTGGATTTGGAAGCTGTCATTCTCTCCAAAAATTTACGAAATTCACGCGCTGGACGAAGATAACAAGAAGAATTCCTTCCAGATGAATCGATAAGGTGGCTTTCTTTCTACGCTATAATGATTTTTCTTTAATCGGTTCGTTCTCTTTGAAATCAAGAAAATTCCCAAGGCTGTCAGATTTTGTAAAATTTGGGAGTTTTGCTGATCTTCCTTACCTGGAATGTTTTATTTTGTTGCAGTTGACTTATTTTCTACTTGCAAAATGCATGTTTTAATGTTCTTTTTATCATATCTCGCGATTGCTGCTATGGTTGAAATGCGACGGTCTAAGGCTAGGCGTGTTGCATTTGAATATGGATCGTTGCAGAATTTGTATCTTACAAATATTTTATCGACTTTCATTTAGTTCCATCAAATTTGAAGAATTTCTGAAAAAAATTGGGGTTTTCTTGTTTTGAAGCCAGCTCCCGGATATGGCCATTGATATACCTGTCATGTGAAGGGTTTTATTGACGGCTGAGTTCTTTTAAGGAGCCTTCTGTCTGCTTTACTCGGTCTGTGGTTTGGAGTGGACGGCGGGTTTTCTCTTAGTGAATTCAGGGGATTTCCTTCTTTTTGGCGAATAAACCCTTTTTTGGCAAAGGCAGAGTACAATGAATGGTTGCCAGGTGCATGGCCATTGATATACCTGTAATGTGAAGGGTTTTATTGACGACTGAGTTCTTTTAAGGAGCCATCTGTCTGGTTTTAGTCGGTCTGTGGTTTGGAGTGGACGGCGGGTTTTCTCTTAGTGAAGTTACGAGATTTCCTTCTTTTTGGTGACTAAACCCTCTGTTTTGGCAAAGGCGGAGTACAATGAATGGTTGCCAGATGCAGATTTGTTCAAGTGGTTACGAAATAGCCTGTGCATGTTGAGAAGATTTTATTTTCTTCGTCTTTTCCAGCGCGAAGACACAGATCGGAGTCCGCCTTGGCTTCAGGTAATTTTATCTAGCCATAATGCCTAATAATAGCATTCAGTACTCTACCATGGAGCTTCAAATTCGGTTCTGAATAGTCGGATCCATTTATTCCCACACGCGCTTACAGTGTAATTGTGCCCTCTCAAAGTTGAAAGATGCGGACCAGGAGAGCATGTTATCCAACCCCCTCAGACGGAATTACATTCACGATAAGACCTTCACGGCAGAAACAGCCAATGAGGCAAAATCCAGAGAAAATTGTAAAGCAAAAGTGGAGGGCTCGAAACTGCGCCGGTCCTTTTGACAGTCTTCATGACGATATTTTGATATCTATTATGATAGCTCTCAGCTCTTCGGCAAACTCTCCTGCTGATCTTGTCAACGCGATGCTTACGTAAGTCGTCTGACCGTCCTCATTCTTTCATGAAAGTAGGGTTCATTCTTATCCATCATTTTTTATTGTCTGTGTCCGAAAATCTAATATTCGGATATTTTTTACTTTTATTAGCTGTTTCAGACTACATTGTTCTCAGTTTTTTTTTTTTAATGTTTTTGACATTCATTAGCAGTTTCATACTACATTGTTTTCAGAAATGTGTAAAGCAGCAGTTCAATTAAATTCAATTAAACTCTGTAGTTATTTTTCCTCTTTTATATTAGCTGACAGGATTTGCATTCAGATGTTAAACGGTTTGTCAAAAAAATTAAATATGCTAAAGTGTTATACTAAAAGCTTTACCAATCAGAAAGTTGGCTTTGGGGTACTTGGGTTGATGTGGTAGCATCTTCCCTCACTGTACTGTGTTATTGACATGGTTTGCAATTTTTGGTGTCATGCCTCCTGGCCCTCTTTTGGCTCATGGCAATTTTGGTGCCTCCCCTCGTGGGCGCTTTTTGGTTGATCACAATTTTAGTGTCAAACCTTGTGGGCGCTTTTTGGTTGATCACAATTTTAGTGGCAAACCTTGTGGGCTCTCTTTTGGTTATTGTGATTATCTATATAATTTATGTAATTACACCCATTTCTACAATGACATATATAATGTTATGTAATTACAACCCATTTCTACAATGACATATATAATTTATGTACAATAACATGTCCTTATGGTGGGATTTAGTTCGACATTAATACTTATTCTATAGTGTAGACTGCAAAGTAGCCTAAGCTCCTCTTGGAAAGCATTACTCTTGAGTTTGAAATTCATGGAAAAAAGACAGACATCTATGAAGTTTTGCTGCTTCTTATTTAATCTCAATTGTGGCATGTGTTATTACTTACAGGTGCAGAAGGTTCTGTGCAACTGTAACGCTTCCTCAGGTGCTTGCCCATGCTTCTATGATGGCTCTTTCAGTAAAAGCATCAAAATGGTCAGATGATGCTCATCGATTTTTGAAAAGATGTGCAGACGCAGGCAATGGGGAGGCCTGTTACACACTTGGCATGGTAGAACTGATGAGACATGCATATGTTTAATATAGTTTTTTGGACATTCACTATTCATTAGTAGATACGTTACTTTTGGTTCTGGTAGACCTGTGGGACTTTACAACAATTAGCCCATGTTCGATTGTCAGTGCACTATGTATCTGGCTTTACCTGTGAATCCCAAGTGACATATCCCACGAGTTTTGATTCTGCCTTAGCCGAGAAAATGGGTGGATTCTGTCAAAAAAAAATTATGATGCGAGGAAACTTATTTTGTAGGGAAATATTTGTTTTTGACATGAACTCATTTCATTGATATGTACGCGCAAAGACATCAATAGATACATAGTTTTCAGTTATCGAACTCGAGCTCTTTGTTTCTTCATTTCTCTTGTTCTCTTATGATGATATCTGAGTTATCTATTGATTGATTTTTTGCTGCACTGTGTGCTTGTATCAAGAAGACCCCTTTCCATGTTTTCGCGGTTTTTGTACTACTGATCTGAAGTCTCTAGACTATAGGTTTCTTGTGTCTAATGTGCTGTTTGTTAGTATGGGTTATTGACTTATTTTTCTTATGTTGATCTCTGCATACTCAATCAGTTAAAATGTCTAGATTATCATATATTGAATTTCGAGGCCCGTCGGGCTGTGGTCGTGGCGGCCATAGGGCCCTGGCCCCTGACTACGTATATGAGTTGACAGAGTTTGAGAGCCGCCACATTAAAGTGGGTTCATTGCGTTAATGTGAATGCATAGATTGTCTCAGTATATTGTGATTAATTGCTGTATTCAAATAATGTACATTGATAGAATTTCTTAATTGCAGATTCACTTCTATTGCCTCAGGAACAGGGTTTCAGGTGTGGCCTTGATGGCAGAGGCTGCAATTGCATCGCATCCAGCTGCTCTCCATTCTTTGGCTGTTATACAGTTCAATGGTAGTGGAGGATCAAGGAAGGATAAAGATTTGAAAGCAGGAGTAGTTCTATGTGCGAAAGCAGCAGCTCTTGGCCAGGTAGATGCGATGCGAGAACTTGGCCATTGCTTGCAGGATGGCTATGGAGTGAAGAAGAATGTTGCAGAGGGAAGGAAATACCTTCTAGAAGCTAATGCAAGAGAGGCTGAGGTTGTTAGAGAACCATCTATGCAGGTTTCTGTTGATGCCAAGCGACAGTCTCGCATAATATGCAATGGAGCTTATGCCCATCTAGAACTGCAAAGTCAGTCTCTGCTAAATAAGTTGGGCGGTTCTCTGGTGCAGGGCCATGCTTCTGTTAGTGACCAGTACTCTGTGCAAAGGCTCATTGAAAGAGATGACTGCTCATCTCTTAGTGACTTTAGCTGCAAAACGCTGCCTTTAAATATTTATGTGGCTAATGCATTTCTTGTGGATTGGTTTGCTGCAAATCCACCAGAGATAGGTTTAAGATTATGTTCTCATTCAAAATGTGGGCGACCAGAAACCCGAAGACATGAATTCAGAAGGTGTTCTGCATGTGGTTCTGTCAACTATTGCTCACGTGCTTGTCAAGCTATGGACTGGAAACTCTATCACAGACATCACTGTGCACCAGTGGCAGATTGGGAGGAACATGAAGAAATTGATATAGACGAAGAGGATAATATTGACGATCACATCCTTGTAGATAACTTTGATGACTCTTGAGTCTTAGGGTCTATATACTTGGCATGTTTCTCTTTTAACAAACTTGATTGTGTAGCAACTACTTTAGTTTTTTGGGCCATGTTTTGATGTTAAGAAAATCACCTGGGTATCATTGTCTCTGCACATTTCATAACATATATTAGAGCAGAGCACTATCTTTGATATCTTTAGTAACAGTGTTCTTGATACATGCACTTGGGAGCCAGATCGTCATTCTTTGTTCTGCAGGTCTGAAAATTTTGACGTACAGTTAGCTTCAATGTTGGCCATCAAAGTCTTGTGTTCTGGTGCTTTTTGTTTGTAAAAATGTGAAGGATTTTATATGCCTACGAGTGGAGCTGCAAAATTATTGGCATTGTGATTGAATTTATGCAATTCTGGCAGTCATAGACGATCAAATAAGGCCAAGTGAATCTGTTGGTATTCCATTTATATGTGCATGCATGGAATTCTATTTTTGCAATCTTGTATGCAGAAATGCTCGTACGTCTAGCATTTACAGTTCCCCGGGATCCTTTAATAATACACTACCATATAAAGTCCGATACTCTTTTGTGCATATAACATAAACGTTTGTTGCATTTGACCGCTTGCACTAGCTGTTAAATTAATTTTTGCGTAACTGTCTAATAGTGTTTGCATTCCACAGTTCGAAGTACCAAGCATGAGACCTATTATGCAAATGCAATGTGGGTGCTATATAATGCCGACTGGAACGTAGAAACATACTTACGCTTATATGTATTGTGTCTTCGTGTCTTCTCTTCTGCTGCGAGGACTCTGCAATATGGTTTGCATGCAGGCAAATGCAGTACATGCTATCGCATTAGAAATTAACCAGAAGGAACAGGAGACAATTATGTATGCAAGAATACACGAGGGTGACAACATGTAAATGGTTTTCACTTTTTTTAATTGAATCCTTCATTTTCACTTTTGAACTCTTGATACCGAAAACTTTGGTGCAAACAAGAGAGCCATGAAAAAACGTATCTGAAAACTTCTGTGAAAACCGGAGAGCCACGAAAAACTTCTTTGAAAAATCAGGGAACCATATATATCGTCTCAATTCTGCGCGTCTCTTGTGAATTAAGGGGTGAAGTGTGAAAACAAATAATTGCAAACGAGATCGGATTTTACATTTTTTTTTCTACTAAAAATTATGCTAGTTCTATCTATTAATTTTTAAAGGGTACTGGATGTTTTTCATATATTTTACAGTTTTCCTCTCATTTTTCCATACTATGTTGTATATGGATACCATCGCATCCAACATGTATTGGAATCATGCAAGTCAGAGCATGGACGTTCACACTACGGGAGAGATGGTAGAGTAGCGCATTAGGTAAAAATTTGGAGGTTGAGAAAATGTTGCCACCTTTTCTCTACAAGAGAAAGTATCTTTGTTATTGATATAACAAAATATAGTTTTCAAAGCCATGAAGAGTTATGGCATGGTTTTTGCCTTTGAGCTTTTTGAAATGTTGTTTACCTTGTGAGCTTTGATTGAGATTTATTTTAAATTGTAAATTTTTGGAGCAAAAGATTGCTGTTTCACTGAGTAGAGAGGCAATGAAACAATCATGATGTACATGATGGAGATACAATGACATCTCTTTTCTTAAAATTTAAAGATTTGTTGCAACATTGTTTTTAGGTTTAATACAAGTTTTTACGTTTTGATTTTGGTATATTTTTTTGGTCAATTTTGTTTGCAGTCCAGTGAATATTTGTTAGAATCACATGTAGTCTGTATGTTTGAGTTGTGTAGTCTGCATAATTTAAGTGCCCTAGAATTTTTATATGGTGTTGAAATTATTTATATATTCAATCTTGTTCAAAATTGTAGCGATGAGTTTCAGCTCAAAAAAGCCAAAACGTATGTGGAGGAGTCGGACAATATTGTTTTTTAAAAGTTTCACATCATGTCTGGGATAAAAAAAAGCCAAAACGTGGAAGAGTCAGAAAATATATAATGTTTTTTAAGAGTTTCACATCATGTTTGGGATAACAATGATGAGCTTTTTTTGTCACAAGCAATTTATCCTTTGCTTGCAGATTTCTTTTTTGCCATACAAATTCTTGCAAAGTTTTGTAAGGGCACATTTATTGCAACCATGGAAGGTCGATTTACATTGGCTTCTTTTTTGACATAGGCTTTAGAGCAACCAATAATTGGAATGTGATATCATTCCATGGGCGAACTTTCTTATGGCATGGGGCTTCATGTTAGCACGGGACACTCGAGAGCAATGTGTGATGATTAGGGTTCAAGAGACAAGGGTGGAGCTTCTTCACATATGGTGTATTTTGCTGGGTGGGCTAAGTGGAGATTTAAAGGAAACATTGGGATAATGTAGAGGAACATGGTCAATGAGCATTAGTTGTTTGAACCTCGATGGATCATAATAGCATTGAGGGTAAGATTAGTTATTTGAAGTTCTATTGATCATAATAGCACATAATATCATTGAGATGAAGACATTCAGTAATTTTATTTTTCCAAAATCTAATTCAGTTTAAATTTTTTTTCCCAAAGTCTGATTTAATTTAATTAGAATATATTGCTAGCATTTGATTTCTAATCCTTTGATATATGGGTGTAAAGGGCCAAAGACATGTATCTCATCTTTTAAGATTATTGGTAGATATTTTGTCACAACTTCTTCATTCAAAGTCCAAATTAGATGTTAACTATGTTCTAGCAAATGATTCAGAGGAATTTCCAATGACTAGATGCACCGTAGTCTTCATGACATGAGTTTTTCCTTGATCGGCCAAGGTTCAATTCTCATGAATGCTTCATTTGATACCCCATCCCCTTCCTCCCATAAAAAAAAAGGTAGTTACATGTGTGAGACATAGCATTACTCGTGGACATATGTGGACCAAAGCTCACTCTTATGTTCTCCTTGAGACCTACCAAATTGAACTAACATGTGTAGGGTATGACTAATGGATTGATCTCATCTTCTTAACTCGTGACCTTGATTTAGGGATCTATTATTCTTCTCGAGTTTTTATTATTATCCAACCATCTATTACATTTGATGGTTTGGGTTCTTTCTATAACACTAATTTTGGAGACAAGGTAGAACTCTCTCAAAATTCTCTCAAAAATCAGCAGATTCAAGGAAAGCTTCATTAACATTGTTCTTATCTTCCATTTCAATGGCCTCAACTCTAAGAAGTTGGTCGAAGGGTTGTGCTTATAAAAAAGATAAAAAATCCCAAACCTTTTTAATCTAGTAAAGGTCATTGATTTTCAATGATTTATGCAATGATATTTCGTAAGATGTCCCTTATTGGTTTGTTGTTGCAAGAGCACATCTTGAGAAAATGGGTCTCAATGAATTGGAAAGTGAAGGGTTTGATTGATCTTCATTTGGGTGCAAAAAAATTCTTCATAATAATCAATTGCTTTACCAAAAGATCAAGAGGTCTTTGAAGTGTCTCCTTATTTCTATACTTAAAAGGGCTTTGGATATGTTGTTGGATGCCCATTTTGACCTAAGAAAGGAGGATTTCACCAAGCGTTATAACATTATTTGGTCATCATTGGCCATTAATGACCCTTTTGACCAAGATATTTCTATTTGACCATTTTTGCTACATGCATGATGTAATGTTGTATGAAAATGATTTTTTTACCTTGTATAGTGACTTTTCCTTTATGAAAGAAGTGTACATATGCAATCAAGGTGAGTACAAATTTCAATTTTTATCAAAAAAAAAAGCAAGAATTATAGTTTTCATGCATTTGTTCAACTCTAATTTTCGTTGTTAAAGAACTTAACCAATGTTTAAGAGTATAAAGGGGGTTCATATGTTGGAGAAGTGACAACTGACCTCTTAGTATCCTTGTGTTGGAGCATTGCATTGACAATTTAAACTTGGATATTTTTGGCCATTTCCATCTACAGAAACCTTTGCTTTTGAAGTTGATTCTCTTGCTCAAATTTGGAACCTAAATCCTTGGGTTTTCATCCAAATATGGTGAGGAGTTTGAAGTGGAGTTGAAGTATATAAGTGGTCCAGGCAAAACTTGAGATCTAGTGATGAAGGTGCTTGCAGTAGATTCAAGAATTATATCGCTGAACTATATTTTATTTAATATAAAGATCTCACCCCTTGCTCCCCCAACTCCTCCCCACAATCATTGTAAACTTCATTTGTTTAGTTGCCGATTACATGATTTAGGCTTAACATCGTAGTGAACGAGGAATAAACATGCATGCACATGCATGGAGCGAGTTGACCACACCAGCCCCTCTTAAATGCAATGGAACGCAATGGGAGGCAGCACAATGAGGAGCACCCCCAACCTCCATTACCACATCACCTATCACCCTTATTAAAGAGTAAAACTTACACATTTAAAAATTAAAATAAAATAAACTTAATATCTTACCCTAAACTTTAGTGTCCCATGTTTCAACAAAAACTTGTGCCACAAACCATAAGGGTGTAGGATAGAGACATTATACCATTAAACCATGATAACTTAGGATGGAAAAAATTATAGTTATATATTTTAGGCAACAAATGATTGAAAAAGATTCAAAAGGAAAAAATATTTATCTATTAATCATAAATTAATAGATAACACAATTTTATAATCAATTTTACCATATCTTCAAATTCAGATTCTTATTATGCACGATTAGTTTGTTCCCTTATTAGGTTGCTTTGTCTATTCCCTGCAACTCATAATTTGATCGCTGGGTTCCGACTCCATGAAAAGAAAACTATTCTCACTAGATCCCTCTCCCAAAAATTCCAGTTTGACGTCCAGTAACACATAGTAGAGAGACAATGAAACCATCACTGTGTGCAGTGTGATCTACATGATCGAGATACAATAACATCTCTTTTGTTAAAATTTAAAGATTTGTTGCAAGATTGTTTTTAAGTTTAGTCTAAGTTTCTACATTTTGATTATGGTATATTTTTTTGGTCAATTTTGTTTGAAATCCAGTGAATATTTGTTAGAATCACAAGTTTGAGCTGTGTAGTTTGTATGTTTGAGCTATGTACTCTGCATAATTCAAGTGCCTTAGATTTTTTCCATGATGTTGAAATTATTTATACATTCAAAAACACAGTTTGAATAATGAAAGTTCACAATCTTGTCCAAAATTGTGGTGATAGATTTCAGCCCAAAAAACCCAAAACGTGGAAGAGTCATACAATATTGTTTTTTAAGAGTTTCACATCATGTCGAGGATAATAATGATGAGTGTTTTTGTCACAAGCAAATTTTCCTTTGCTCGCAGATTTATTTTTTGCCATACAAATTCTTGCTAAGTTTTGTGGGGGCACATTTATTGCAACCATGGAAGGTCGATTTACATTGGCTTCTTTTGTGACATAGGCTTTAGAGCAACCAATAATTGGAATGTGATATCATTCCATGGGCGAACTTTCTTATGGCGTGGGGCTTCATGGGGCATGGGACACTCAAGAGCAATGTGTGATGATTAGGCTTCAAGAGACAAGGGTGGACCTTTTTCACATGGTGTATTTTGCTGGGTGGGCTAAGTGGAGATTTAAAGGAAACATTGGGATAATGTAGAGGAACATTGTCAATGAGCATTAGTAGTTTGAAGCTCGATGGATCATAATAGCATTGAGGGTAAGACATTCATTAGTTATTTGAAGCTCTATTGATCATAACAACGTTGAGAGGAAGCCATTCAGTGATTTTATTTTTCCAAAGTCTAATTTAATTTAATTGGAATATATTGCTAGCATTTGATTTCTAATCCTTTGTTATATGGGTGTAAAGGGCCAAAGACATGTATCTCATCTTTTAAGATTATTTGTAGATATTTTGCCACAACTTCTTCATTCAAAGTCCAAATTAGATGTTAACTATGTTCTAGCAAATGATTCAGAGGAATTCCCAACGACTAGATGCACCGTAGTCTTCATGACATAAGAGTTTTTCCTTGATCGACCAAGGTTCAATTCTCATGAATGCTTCATTTGATACCCCATCCCCTTCCTCCCATTAAAAAAATGGTAGTAGTTACATGTGTGAGACATAGCATTACTCATGGACATATGTGGACCAAAGCTCACTCTTATGTTCTCCTTAAGACCTACCAAATTGAACTAACATGTGTAGGGTATGAGTAATGAACTGATCTCACCTTCAGAACTCGTGACCTTGATTTAGGGATCTATTATTCTTCTCGAGTTTTTAGTATTATCTAACCATCTATTACATTTGATGGTTTGGGTTCTTTCTATAACACTAATTTTGGGAGACAAGGTAGAACTCTCCCAAAATTCTCTCAAAAATCAGTAGATTCAAGGAAAGTGCTTCATTAACATTGTTCTTAACTTCCATTTCAATGGCCTCAACTCTAAGAAGTTGGTCGAAGGGTTGTGCTTATAAAAAAGATATAAATCCCAATTTTTTTTTTTTTTTTTTCTAAGTTAGTTTAATCTATTAAGAAAAGAAAAATATTTTACATCTGGGCCTCAACGCTGTCTTTGCCTATGAGAGAGGCATATTCAGCAAAAAAAAACGCACAAAACAAACTGCCCATGATGGGAAACCAGTCCAGACCAGAAAAAAATCTACCATACTGCTCGCGCAGGGGTGACGATAATGCGGTCCACTGTTAAGTTCCAAGTTGATAACTGAGAAACTAAGACTACTGAAATTTAAAATAGGAAAGACAAAAACAAACCCATCCACATGGGAATCCTGAACCAAAAGACAAACACTGATGTAAATACTAAGCATCATGCTGAGGAGAGGTTTCCTCCAGGATAAAACACCTGTAAGCCTCCATACTATCTTCTTCCTATTGCTTGTCCGCACCTGGGTTGTCACTTTGCTTGGAGCGCTTAACGTCGACCTTCTCCTCTCCCGCAAGTGCTTTGCCTTTATCCTTGGGCTCCTGCTGCTGCGGCTTGTTCAATACCTGTGCAAGAACTGAAGAAGCTCCTGTCTGAAGCTCCCTGGGAATAGCTTGCTGGGGTTCTTCCGTGAAGACAACCGAAATTGAGGCAATGATACGGGGCCTATTCAAAGAACAATTAAAGGAAAATTAGGCTGTTTGAGGAGTGTTGGAGGACAAATTGATAGGGGGATGCGGAGCAGGTTTGACATGGTGGAATCTCCCTCGCCCACTGCGAGTATTTGGATAACTACCAGAAAAGTACTCCGAGGAATGCGAGGAGGAATCCGAGTTGGAGGTGGAGGGGGTGCGATGGACTCGGCCCCTGGAGCTACCTCTTCGACATCTCATGCGATGTCTTAGGCGCGGCATGGTGGAGGGCGAAGACGAAGGCGACAAGGGAGGCTGAGTGACAGAGTTGGACAAGGATAGGAGAAAATCCAGATTGACAACAGCTCTATTGCAGTGCCCTGTGCGGGAGAGGTGGAGCCCGTCCCCAAGATCAATACAACAGCTGAGATGGCTACGTTTTCCAGTGGCAGTGTGAACGCAGGGTTGCACTGCCAAGGCCGAACAAATTCTCTGCAATGGTGGTGGAGGAATGTCTGGACCTCGATTGCCAGCGTCCATATTTAAACTCTGAGTGTCTTCGTCTCGAGGCTCTCCCTGCCTTGAAACCTCATTAAAGTTCGCAACAGTGATGTGCAGAGCATTCATAACGGAGGATCAAGCGAGCGAAATGGAGTGATCTCGACTACGGTTGGGCATTAATGTTGTGTGGTTTATTGCACCTGGAATGATCTCGACTTGAATGCCTGTATGGTGAGCGAGTCGGCTTAATCTAATGGCGGGATCGTGGGTGGCCAAGTGGCTTCCCCACTTGCTCTACCCACGTCCCATCATCCCCTTTTCATATGTTTGCACCCGCATCCGGGAAAATCCCAAACCTTTTTAATCTAGTAAAGGTCATTGATTTTCAATGATTTATGCAATGACATTTCATAAGATGTCCCTTCATTGGTTTGTTGTTGCAAGAGCACATCTTGAGAAAATGGGTCTCAATGAATTGTAAAGTGAAGGGTTTGATTGATCTTCATTTGGGTGCAAAAAAATTCTTCATAAGAATCAATTGTTTTACCAAAAGATCAAGAGGTCTTTGGAGTGTCTGTTGTGTAACCAACTCCAAAAATAGAAGAAAAGAGATATCAACGCCTTAGAAATAAGCCACTTCGAGGGGGCAACCTCCAATACATTACATAAATGAACAATTCTTGGATGATACAATTCACAAAACCTCCTTTCTATATATAGGAGTCCATGGGGCCAATGTAATCCTAGTGGGCTAAAAGCATGTAATCCTAGCCGACCTAACAATAATAATTTAAGGGCACAATAATAACATAATGGGGGTTACAAGGGTACAATAATAACAATAAGGGGTTTACACTAACAATAATAAGGGACTATACTAGTGATATAGGGACCTAACATTGTCTCCTTATTTCTGTACTTAAAAAGGCTTTGGATACGTTGTTGGATGCTCATTTTGACCTAAAAAGGAGGATCTCACCAAGTGTTATAACATTATTTGGTCATCATTGGCCATTAATGACCATATTGACCAAGATATTTCTATTTGACCATTTTTGCTACATGCATGATGCAATGTCATATGAAAATGATTTTTTTTACCTTGTATATTGACTTTTCCTTTATGAAAGAAGTGTACATATGCAATCAAGGTGAGTACGCATTTCAATTTAAAAAAAAGAAGAAGCAAGAATTATAGTTTTCATGCATTTGTTCAACTCTAATTTTCGTTGTCAAAGAACTGAACCAATGTTTAAGAGTATAAAGGGGGTTCATATGTTGGAGAAGTGGCAACTTACCTCTTAGTATCCTTATGTTGGAGCATTGCATTGACAATTTAAACTTGGATATTTTTGGCCATTTCCATCTATAGAAACCTTTGCTTTCGAAGTTGATTCTCTTGCTCAAATTTGGAACCTAAATGCTTGGTTTTTCATCCAAATATGGTGAGGAGTTTGAAGTGGAGTTGAAGTAGATAAGTGGTCCAGGCAAAACTTGAGATTTGGTGATGAAGGTGCTTGCAGTAGATTCAAGTATTAGATCATTGTTATATTTTATTTAATATAAAGATCTCAGCCCTTTCTTCCCCAACTCCTCCCCACAATCATTGTAAACTTCATTTGATTAGTTGTTGATTACATGATTTAGGGAGGAATAGGTTACTAGGAATTAATTATTTAGTTATAAGTGGTTACTTGAATTGTCGTATGCTTATTATTCTTGATTTTTGTATTTGATCATTTATGGAAGGTTATCTTTCTTATGCGTACAAATTTGAAAAATAGTACTTCATTTGATTAGTTGTTGATTACATGATTTAGGGAGGGATTGGTTACTAGCAATTAATTATTTAGTTATAAGTGGTTACTTGAATTGTCATATGCTTATTATGATTGATTTTTGTATTTGATCATTTAAGGAATGTTATCTTTCTTATGTGTGAAAATTTGAAAAGGAGTTTGGAACATTGGGACGTTTAGGATTCTTTCAAGACTAATCATGAAACGCAACAAAATATACTAACCAACTAACTAGTTATTCATACATTATTGTTTGCATTAACATATATAATGATATTAAAAGATAACTATAGTATCTTTTATTTACTCTACCATTGATTTTACCTTAGTTAGTGGGGGATTATTCCCTATCACATAATTGATGACTTCATTAGGGAAAAACTCCACTAGTTACTCCTTTTAAGGTTTTGTTTGTATGTTTTCTAGCTTTAGAATTGTAGAAATTAATTTGTAGATTCTAAACTGCTCATGAAATTTACTAAATCAAAAGAATAGAAGCTGCTCTACTGATCTGTGGAACTAAATTCACGATCGAGAACAAAAATCATTAGCATGCATCAAGATTCAACACACAAACAAATATTTATCTAGGGGAAAACAACTACTCAAAACCCCTTACTATCTATATTACATTAATCAAAGAATCTGGATGAATACAATATGCTCGTTCAAGCTTGAGCACAGCCTGCACCTGTATCTTCTATCCTATTCTTGATTGATTGAACCTAGCCAATAATTAGCCAAATTTTCAAGCCTCCAAGCTCCTATTTCCTTGCACTGTTCATTGAGGAATTAGCCCCTATTTTTTAGGGAAATTATTCCATTGGATTGCTCAATTCTTGTAGGTCCATCCTTTGATTGCATGCACCACCTGTAACTGGGTATCTTGAATTATCTACATGCATCAATTATTTCAGGTTGATTGATCAGGTAACTGGATCACCACTAAGTGTGACTGAAGTTACACTGCACAACTGGACCTTCCACTAGTTTTTCCAACAGTTGGAACTAGTTTAACTGAATAACTCAACTCAACTGAATGAGATTGCTACAAATT
The DNA here is from genome assembly GCA_034641835.2 of Pinus albicaulis. Taxonomy (NCBI): domain Eukaryota; kingdom Viridiplantae; phylum Streptophyta; class Pinopsida; order Pinales; family Pinaceae; genus Pinus; species Pinus albicaulis. Next base: position 149,062,059 of record CM076569.1, read on the forward strand.
AGAAATCAATCATGTATAACTAAACTCTAGTGTCTCCAACTCGAATTAACTGAGTTAACTGAGTGACAAGAACCATGTCACCTCAAATAACTACCTCCAAGTATTATGTTGAAATTGAAATTCGAATTTTAATCTAGTTTGACCAAGGAAAAGTCAACTACATTTTTTTGTTGGATTTTCAACACTCTTTCTCAACAAGAAATGGATTATCTGCCACCCCAATCCAGCCTCTATGGAACTTGAAAACACCTCTTGACAAAGCTGTTGTCAAAATGTATGCATCTTGTTCCTATGTCGGAATGTACTGCAACAACATGATTCGGCTCTGCACACAATCTCGTAGATGGTGGTACCAGATATCTATGTGCTTGGATTGATAGTGAAAAACAAGATTTTCAGAGAGCTTGATGCAACTCTGATTATCACAGTAAATCACAGTAGGATCCATCCTCTGACCAAATAACCCAACAATAATCTTTCTTATCTAGACCGCCTCACATGCTACTTGACTGGGAGCCAGGTACTCTGCTTCTGCTGAGCTAAGTGCCACAAATCTCTGCTTCTTGTTGTACCAAGAAATCGTTGCTGACCCAAAACTGAAAATTACTCTTGATGGAATTCGTGCCCAATCTGCATCTGTGAAGCCACATAGCTTCACTCCCTTTGTCCGCCCGTACCAAATTCCAAACCGAGTAGTGCCTTTGAGGTACTATAGAACATGTTTAACAACCCTCCAAAATAATTTGGTCGGTCGAACCATGGATTGGCTTAACTGGTTGACTGCATAACACATGTTTGGCTGTGTGTTCACAAGGTGCATGAGTGAACCCACCAACTGCTTGTACACGGTAGCATCCACTTCCTCAACTGAAGTGGAATCGTCTTTCCTCCAGTTGGTCGCTAGAGGTGTCTCCATGGGTTTGAATTTTTCCATGTAGAACTTTTGAAGTATCTTGTTGGCATACTTTCCCTGAGAGACAAACAATTTCCCTTCTCCTTGCCATACTTCCAAACCGAGGAAATAGTGCATGAGCCCCATGTCCTTCATTTCAAACTCTCTTGCAAGGTCCTCCTTGCAAGACTTGATAAGTTGTTCATCACCGGTTTAAATGAAGTAATCAACATATAAGACAATAATAAAAAATTACCTTCTACCAAGATGTGGTAAAGGTTTGCGTCCGCTTCACTTTTGGTGAAGCCCAACTCGATGAGGTAGCTATCGATCCTGGTGTATCAAGCATGCAGTGCTTGCTTCAGCGCATACAAATGCTCGTTTGAGTCTGCACACATGCGACTTTCTATCGAAGGTCTCAAAACCTTTAGGCTATTCAATGTACAACCCCTCCTCAATAACTTCATTGAGGAATGTTGTCTTCACATCCATCTCGTGGATCTTCCACCCCATTTGTGCAACCAAAGCAAGAATTGATTTGATGGAAGAGTACCTTGCTACAAGAGCAAAGGTCTCTCATAGTCAATCCCTTCAACTTGAGAGTACCCCTTGGCCACGAATTTGGCCTTACGCTTCTCTATGCTTCCGTCTACTGCATGCTTTACCTTGTAAATCCATATTGAACCTACCATGATTTGTTTGTTGGTTTTGGGACGACTTCCCAAACATTGTTTCTGACAATGGAATCATATTCCTCTACCATAGCATTAACCCATATAGGCTTCTCTACTGCTTCCTCGAATGAGGTTGGTTGTCTCTACGAGCTCAGTCATCAGAGCCATGTACCCAGTGTACCAATTTGGTGACCTCATCTGTCTGCATTGTGATGTGGGTGCTCCCGCATTCTCTCTAGCATCCTGCAATAATATATCAACTTCCCTGGTTCGTTTCTGATGCAGCCATAAGGCCGCAAATACCCACATACACAGAATCTTAACTATGTCTACCTGTTCCCAGGATTTGATTAAGCGGAAGTATTTAACTTACCCGCAATACATCACCATTAACACAGGCTTTGTGGTGCCCCAGTTTAATTCAAAATACATTATTATAAACACTTTAACCAGAAAAGGCTTTAATCTTCAATCCCAGCTTTAGTTTATTATAATACCTTTATGATAGAATTATGCGGTAAATCATCGGGAACACATATAAAACCTTTAAACTTACCCTTCCATATTTTGCACTTGACTCTGCATGCTTACCAAGATTCCACACATTTACCAAGTCTCTTCCTTGCACTTTCTTACATCGCAAATCTCCATCACACTTTTCAGAACTTATCGCAAATTCGTTGGTTTTTCCACTTCGCAAATTGGGAAATATATCATTTTGCAATTCGCAAAACTTACCATTTCGAACTTCATCAAACTTACCTTTCCACCGTTAACTGTTATGCCATATCACAAGCGCTATGCGATATGTGCATGGTTGCTCTTCCCGACACGTGGTTCCTCATCGCAACCTCCGATCCATTAACTTTCTTACATATTTATTTGCGATATCCATTCTTGACCTCTTATCTCTGACTTAGATCTCGTGATCTAATCTTGTCCATCCAATTGACTTGCATTTCTGTGCTATGATCTCCGCCGTCCATCGTTCTGCTTCAATTCTGCGCTCTTATCCTGACTGCCTATTTTCCCCTTTACGCTTCCTCCAAAACTCTTAAGTTTTAAGGAAAATACGTCAGTTCTCTATCTTCAGAATATTTATATGATTCCTTCATAGTTGAACACTGTTTCATTCAATAGGCTGGCATACGTTCCTTTAACAAATAAATGATCTTAATTAATAATTTGTTTTTCTCCACGACGTAACCGTCCTGAGCTTGTTCGATATTCTGTAACGCTAGTCTCTCCTGAACTTGGATCTAGTTCATATTTAGAAATATCCGACCACTGTACACTTCTAAGCTCACTGTCTAGTTCTTCTCGAACTCACCTACACACCTATAATATGTAGAATTATGTTGTTCACACTTATAGTCTATAATTTATAAACACAATAAGGAATTCATCAACACACCATACTCTACACAACTCAGAATTGAGTTTTTATATCTACAAACAGATATTTACACAATGAATTCCTTCTCGGTCTGATCTTCTATATTAGTGGCCTCTCAACACTACTTCTCTCTCTCTTTGCCCATAGGCTTACAATCATATTTCTTCTATTATCTATCTAAGAATATTAATTGTCCTTATGCCTTTGAGACTTTACAAATATATACAAAAGGTTCTGCAACTAATTCTGGTTCAGATCCTAATCTTCTCAACTAAATCCTAAGAATTCTCTAAATCCACAAAATCATCAACTAATTCCTAAGTCTAGGATTCACAATCCCTTTGAAATCTCAACTAGCCTAAATCTATCATGTTCTCCTACATTCGAGAACATTTACAAATATGCCTCACAATATTTAATTAAATCCTGTTCTAAATGTCTCACATAAAATCACTCAAAACATTGAAAATTACATTAATTCAATACTTAGGAAACCAAATCCCTTGAAAAACACAAGACCCCATAGATTCTACTAAATGTACAAAATTTGGAACCATGATGCTCATGCATCAGACTCCCAAGGTAGAAATTAATCATGAACTCCAGATCATGTGTTTTCAATGCTGATGGAATTCCTCCTGGATCCCAAACTTTGTTTTGTAGTCTGTCTTTGGTTGTTGCTGTTCTCCAGGTCTCCATACTTTATGTTGCATTGTCCCACTGGTTATATTCTCACAGTTTGTTGCTGTATTTCTCTTGCTGCTGCTACTTTGCTTTCTTGCTACTGTCTTCTTCTGAGATACTTTCATCATCGACCTTCTTATCCTTTCAATCTCCATGTTCTGTTCATTTTCTGACTAGTACTCACTCTGCCAATTGTTGCTGCACTCTGTCCATTCATCTTCAAACTGTTGTTTGTTACCTTCACTTTGGAGTTGTTGGATTCTTACTACCACCCTTACATCCTTACCCTTTTGTTGCTTCTGAACTTTTATCTCATCTCCAAACAACCTCTGTTCAATATCTTTGATAAAAACATCATACTTAGATGCTTCTTGCAAACAGTTCAGAAATTCACTTTCTACCTGATTCCTTTCAAACACCTCATCATTATGTTGTTTATCAATTCCAGCATAACTCTCCTCCTTTTCCTTGACAAAATCCCATAGCTGTCCTTCAGCTCCTTGACTAATCCTCTTAGTCAGTTTAGTCTCCTTTAGTTCTAAGATTGATTCTTCTTTAGCGTGAGACATATCTGCTCCATCTACCCCTTCATTACTATTCTTCTCTTTGTCACTGATATGTGACACTTCTATTTGTCCTTCTCGGTTGACTGAATCTTCCTCATTCACATATCTACCTATGCATCCCTCAAGAAACCTCATTTCTTCATCAAGATTACTAGAACTTAAATCATTTACCTGAGGTCTCAATCCATGGCTTGACTTAGAATTCCTTAACAGATTTTCTAACAATAAAATCTCCCTGTTAGCTTCCTCAAGCATTAAATTTGTATGCTTGACATCTACCTTCACTTCTGCTTGCTTTTGGCTACCCATATAAGCCAAAATTCCTCTGCTTACAACTATGGCAGTATACTGAAAAGCAATATCTTCCTCTAACTGTGTATGGTCTTCCTTATGAGACCTAACAGTCTCATCCTTCTTCGTTAAAACATAATTCAAATTCTATCTCTCTGCTTCCTCTTCTTTGACAATAACCAAAGATTGTCCATCATCATGTATTACACCTGCAAACATACACAAATTATTAGTTTTAAGAACATATGACCTTGCAGTCCCACTTGATGTTTCAACCATCAAGTCTTCTTGCTGCTTTGAATCTTTTATATGATTCAGAGCCTCTGTAATATTTTCCTCTATCTCTTCATTACTTCCAGAAATCAATTCATTACTAAGTTCTTTCTGCTGCAACAAGTCAATGCTTTCCTTATTCAAGAGGCATTCTCCATCATTCTTTATTTCAGAGTATTTATCTTCTGAAAAGTACTCTTCCATACTTTCATCAAATTTTATGACAACTTAAAAAGACTGCCCATCTTCTGCAAAAACTATAATCACATCAAAATTATTAGATTAAAAAATACAAGGCTTTATATCCTCTTCTGCTACCTTTGTCCACATTTCTTCATGTTTCCTTGAATTATCACAATTGTTCATAAGATACTTCACAGATCTCCATCCTTCATCTTCACCTAGAACTTCCCCCTGTTTTACTTCACAAATGGAAACTTCCATTTTCAACTCAACTTCTCTGAGTTCCTTCAATTTCAATTGAACATCCATTATCTGCTCAATATTTCTAAGCTCTTCTATTAACTGCATTTTCACCTGCTTCTTTCTCTTATCTTGTAGCCTATGCCATTTCACTTTCTTTCTCATAGTCCAACCATACCTCTGGTCTACCTCTCTGCAACATATCCATCAATAATTCAAGATGGAAACTTATCTCAGCTTTCTCTCTGTCAATCTCTTCTTGACTCATCTTCTTCATGCTATTTACCTTGGCATATTTCTCCACTCTTCTTCTGATGTGGCTTCTCTTTAAACCTCTGCTATGACTATCAGTAGTTATTCTTTTGTCTCTTGTGAACTGCACTAAGCCTCTTGTTCTCAACAAGTCTTCATACCTGCTGCAAGTACCTCACTAATCCTTCTCTCATTTGAGCTCGGTCTTTCGGTAACACTAGTTCTCTATCTCTAGAACCTCTATTGAGAAACTCCTTTGTTCCTTGGCTTCCGCAATTTCACTTCCTTTTGAGAACACTCTTGTCCTCTCTGTCCAACCTTCAGCTGGAACATTTAGGTTCTTTTCTACTTTTCTTTAGAGTATCCACTTTAATCTGCCTTCAAGAACACAAATGGTTCTTCTTTTCTTTACATCTCCTCTTGCTGTCTTTGCTGAGATATTCCTCCTTTGTCTGCAACCTGCAAAACTCAAACTAGAGTTAACATAAAACACTACCTGTATGATTTCACAAGGTAGTCTGCTTCCACTCTTCAACACTCGAATGGATCTCCATTTTCCACAAGAAATCAACCACCGCTTTGTCAGATTTTACTGTCTGACTTTTCTTTCTACACTTGTCTCCACCTTTTCAGATTTATAATCTGACTTCTTCTCCTCTGTTCTGCAATCACGCTTTCATTCTCCTTCCATTTCACGTAGAACCTTATTCTGCTCTGCTACCAAATGTCTTATGCATAGTTTAGCTCTGCAATCTTCATTTATAACAATTTTTTTCATTTACTCGCTCTGATACCAAATAATGCAGCCATAAGGCCGAAAATACCCACATACGCAGAATCTTAACTATGTTTGCCTGTTCCAATGATTTTATTAAGCGGAAGTATTTAACTTACCCATAAAACATCACCATTAACATAGGCTTTGTGGTACCCCGGTTTAATTCCAAATCCATTATTATAAACGCTTTAACCAGAAAAAGCTTTAATCTTCAATCCCCGCTTTAGTCTATTATAAAACCTTTATGATAAAATTATGCCGTAAATCATCGAGAACACATATAAAACCTTTAAACCTACCCTTTCGTCTTTTTCACGTGACTCTACATGCTTACCAAGATTCCACACATTTACCAAGGCTCTTCCCTGCGCTTTCTCGCATCGCAAACCTCCATCGCACTTTTCAGAACTTATCGTAAATTCGCTGGTTTTTCCACTTCGCAAATCGGAAAATATATCATTTCACAATTCGCAAAACTTATCATTTTGAAATTCGACAAAATTACCTTTCCACCGTTAACTGTTATGCCATATCGTAAGCGCTATGCGATATGCGCATGGCTTCTCCGCCCGACACGTGGTTCCTCATTGCAACCTCGGATCCATTAACTCTCTTGCATATTTATTTGCGATATCCATTCTCAACCGCTTATCTCTGACTTAGATCTCGCGATCTAATCTTGTCCATCCAACTAACTTGCATTTCTGTGCTATGATATTCGTTGTCCATCGTTCTGCTTCAATTCTGCGCTCTTATCCTGACCGTCTGTTTTCCCCTTTAAGCTTCCTTAAAAACTCTTAATTTTTTAAGGAAAATACGTCAGTTCTCTATCTTCAGAATATTTATACGATTCCTTCATAGTTGAACACTATTTCAATCAATAGGCTCGCATATGTTCATTTAACAAATAAATGATCTTAATTAATAATTTGTTTTTCTCCACGACGTAACCCTCCTAAGCTTGTTTGGTATTATGTAGCACTAATCTCTCCTGAACTTAGATCTAGTTCATATTTAGAACTATCCAACCACTGTACACTTCTCAGCTCACTGTCTAGTTCTTCTCTAACTCACATGCACACCTATAATATGCATAATTATGTTGTTCACACTTACAGTCTATAATTTATAAAATCAATAAGAAATTCATCAACACACCATACTCTACACAACTTATAATTGAGTTTTTATATCTACAAACAAATATTTACACAATGAATTCCTTCTTGGCCTGATCTTCTATATCAGTGGCCTCTCAACACTACTTCTCTCTCTCTACCCGTAGGCTTACAATCAAATTTCTTCTATTATCTATCTAAGAATATTAATTGTCCTTATGCCTTTGAGGCTTTAAAAATATATACAAAAGGTTCTACAACCAATTCTATTTCAGATACTCAACCTTCTCAACTAAATCCTAAGAATCCTCTAAATCCACAAAATTATCAACTAATTTCTAAGTCTAGGATTCACAATCCCTTTGAAATCTCAACTAGCATAAATCTCTCATGTTCTCCTACATTCGAGAACATTTACAAATATGCCTATCAATATTTAATTAAATCATATTCTAAATGTATCAAATAAAATCACTCAAAACATTGAAAATTACATTAATTCAATACTTAGGAAACCAACTCCCTTAAAAAACACAAGATCCCCTAGATTCTACTAAATGTATAAAATTTGGAACCATGATGCTCCTACATCAATTTCCTTTCTTCCCTAGATGTCTCTTCTTGAGTGGCTGTCTCCACTCTTTAATCCTCTGCTTGTGGCTTCTCCACAACTTCTTGAGGTTCTTCCTTTGGATTCAAAAGCTATTGATCTAAATGCAACTGAAGCTCCCTCTCAAGAAAAACTGTCATCAAACTTCACATCTCTACGAAAAACTGTGATCCTAAGAGATGGCAGGTACACACGATAGTTGTGAGGTGTATCAGTGTACCCCACAAATATCCCCAACTCTGTTGTAGGCTCTAGATTTTTCCTTTCTTCCTTGGAGACATGGTAGTATACAAATGCTACAAAGATCCTGATGTGTAACACATCTGGTTTCTTCCCTGAAAAAACTTATTCTGGTGTACTCATCCCAAGAATCTGATGAGGACTCTTGTTCTGCAAATAGACTGCTGTGTTGCATGCTTCAACCCACAAGTGTAGAGGTAGGCTTTGGTCATGCAAAATTTCCCTTGCTGCTCCCGCAATACTTCTATTCTTCCTCTCAACCACCCCATTCTGTTGTGGGTTGTGGGGTGTTGTCAAATCCTGTCGAATGCCTTCCTTTGCACAATTTTTTTTTAAAACTCATTCGACACGTACTGACCACCGTTATCGCTCCTGAGAGCCTTCACTTTCTTGCCAGTTTCTTTCTCAAAAAGTGCTTTAAATTCAACAAACTTGGATAATTTCTTCTCTCTTCTGCGTGAAGAAAATCCAACACTTACGTGAGAAATCATCTACAAATGTAACATAATACCTGTGCTTGGCAGTGGAGGTTGTCAAGAAAGGTCCACAGACATCAGAGTGGATCCTTTCAAGGATTGCATGTGCCCTGCTGTTCTGATCATTGAAGGTGGCTTTTGTGTACTTCCCCAAGGTACACCCTTTGCATGTATTATGCTACTCTAGCGCTCCTTTGGGAAGGCCTATGGTGATCTGCTGCATGATCTTAAAAACTCCGTGATGCAAATGGCCAAGTCTTCTATGCCATAATTTGCCGACATCTCGGTTCTACACCTTCTCCGCCTTTGTGCTCAAAGCAACACAATCTTCCACATCCAACTTGTAGAGGTTATTCAATCGAACCCTGATCTACTTCACTTGTCCCATGGCAATGTCTCAGGAATTCCTTTCCTTTGCTGAATATCACATCGTAGTCATGTTCTTCCAACATCACGACAAAAATCAAATTCTTCTTTAGACCTGGTACAAACATCACATGCTTGAGCCTGAGAGGGGAGCTCGAATCCCTCTGAAAGGTGACTGTGCTGATTCCAGTCACGTTGTATATTCCATCATATCCCATCTTGATGTGCATATGGAGATATTTCTCCTCCAAGTCACTGAAAAAATCCTTGTTTCCCGTCATATGGCACAAGGCACCATTGTCGAGATACCACACACTTCCCATCACTATGCTTGCCATGCATGCAATGAGGGTGAAGTCAAGTTCAAATTGTGAAGCCAAAGCTTCATTTGTCGCTCCCCTTGAAGTCTTCTTGCTTGTCTTATTGTGTGGGAATTTCATGGCATAGTGCCCAAATTCATAACAGTGAAAGAACTTGATTTTGGACAAGTATTTATTCTTGCACCCTTGACTAGATTCCGCTTTAGATTGGGATTTTTTCCCTTTCCCTTTCTTTTCCTTTCCATCCAAGGAACAATTCTCCTCATCCTCGCCCTTGGATGAAGTTTCGTCTCTAGTATTCGACCTTATTTCTTCCTGCACTAGGTCGAACCATAATCACTCCCAGCTTGGTAGTTTCTCTCTATCATTTACCAAATCTTGATAACTGTGCCAGCTCTTGGGAAGGCCCAAAAGGGCCAAAGCTACCAAGTCTTCTTTAGGAACATTAGCACCAACCCTGCCAAGTTCATCATGACACCGTATAAACCTGCTCAAGTACTGCAGATTGTGTCATTCTTTTGCATCTTGATGCTTCAAAGATTGTACTTGAGTGCTAGCTTCATGTGGTCCCTTATTCTCAAACAACTCTGTCAGTATTTTCCACATCGCTAATGGATTCTCTTTTCCATGGAGATTCAAGACAATATTATCCCGTACTCCCTCCAATAAGATTCTCCTCGCTTTGGCCACATCCTTCTTCCACTGAGCAAGATTCTGGGCATCAGATACTTGGGTTTTTGCTACATATGACTTGATGTATTCTAGTAGCCCATTGTCATCCAATATTGCCTCCACGAGGTCCTTCCATGCCACAAAGTTTGTGGTGCCTTCCAAAGCATTCTCGAGCCTAAGTCCATTGAAATCCATCTTCTCAGTCCTGGAGAAAACCTATAACGCTGATATTTAAATTCGAATCTCCTGCAAAGATAACTTCGAAATATCTTCTCTACCATGAATATAGCTCTGATACCATGTAGGAATTAATGTGTATATTCTAAAATGCGCATGAAATTTACTAAAGCACAAGACTAGAAGCTACTCTAGTGATCCGTGGAAGAAAATTCATGATTGAGAAAAAAAAATCATTAACATGCATCAATATTCAACACACATACACATTTATCTAGGGGAAAACAATTTCTCAAAACCCCTTACTATCTGTATTGCATTAATCAAATAATTTGGATGAATACAGTATGTTTGCTCAAGCTTGAGAACAACTTTCATGTGTATTTTCTATCCTTGGTTTGACTGAATGAACATGGCCAATACTTAGCCAACTTTTTAAGCCTCCAAGCTCCTATTTCCTTGCATTGTTCATTGAGGAATTAACCCCTATTTTTTAGGGAAATTACTCAATTGGATTGCCCAATCCCTGTATGCCCATCCTTGGACTACATGCACCACATGTACATCTTGGATTAGTTTACAATTGATAGTACACTGCCCTTGAACTCCAATCTCAACTGGGTAACTCGAATTATCTGCATGCATCAGTTAATCAGTTAATTGGGTTGATTGATTAGTTAATTGGATGACCACTGAGTGTGACTAAAGTTACACTGTAAAACTTAAACTTCCACTAGTTTCTCCAACAATTAAAACTAGTTTAACTAACAATAACTCAACTTAATTGAATTAGATTGCTACAAATTAGCAATCAATCATGTAGATCTGAACTCAAGTGTCTCAAACTCGAATTTACTGAGTGAAAAGAGCCATGACACCTTAGTTAAATGCCTCCAAGTATTCTGTTGAAATTGAAATTTGAATTTTAATCTAGTTTAACCAAGACAGTCAAAACTAGATTTTCTTGTTGCATTTTCAATAAGAATTGGAATTGGTCAGTTCACTACATTTTTTTCCAACAAAGTTACCAATCAATCAGGAACTCTTACCTCAAAATGAGAACTCTAGCCCAAAAAAACTCAAAAAACATGAAAAAACAACCCAAAAATGAAAAGTGTCTTCCAAGACGCACTGTTTTTTTTTAGGATCAAATTTCAACATTTTTTTAAATTATGCTAAAAACCAATTTTTTTTCATGAAGAAAGGATTGAAAAAACACCCTCGAAACAAAAAGTGTTGATGGTGGAATAACGTTGCCAATTTTGTGTGTGCAAAAAACAGTTTGAAAACGGAAAGTGTTGAAAGTGTTGATGCTGGAATAACATCGCCAATTTTGTGTGTGCAAAAAATACCCTGAAAAAAACGAGTGTTGATGCTGGAATAATGTCACCAATTTTTTGTGTGCAAAAAAAAATCTGAAAACGAAAAGTGTTGATGCTGGAATAACATCGTCAATTTTTTGTGTGCAAAAACACCTTGAAAACAAAAAATGTTGATGTTGGAATAACGTCTTTTTCTTTTCGGGATAAATTGTCAACAATTTTTAATAATGACATTAAAGATAAAATATCATGACTCTGAAAAACCTTAAAATTTCAACAATAAACATGACATTAAAGATAAAATATCAAAAGTCTTAAAATTCCACCGATTTTTAGGCATGGTATTAAAGACAATCTATTATCATGTCTCTGAAAAGCTTTAAAAATCCAAGGATGACATTAAAGATAAAATATTACCTTTTTGAAAATAAAATTCCAACGATTTTTAGTCATGGTATTAAAGATAAAATATCTTTGAAGAAAAAATTGAAGAAGGGTTTTGAAATGACTGATTTGGGCTATGTTCATTACTATCTGGGTATTGAAGTAACTCAACATCCTAAATTTATATTTCTTTCTCAAAATAAGTACATTGGAGATCTTTTGAACAAGATTGGCATGGATGAATGCAATCCATTAACCACTCCAATGGAACAAAACTTGAAGCTCACATCCATTGAAGGGAAGGAATTTGAGGATGCAACGAAGTATAGACAACTTGTAGGAAGTCTTATCTACCCGACTACCACCAGACGAGACATCTCATTTGTTGTTGGAATCCTCTCCAAGTTTATGCAAAAGCCTTGTGAAGGAAATTGGTTTGCTGCAAAAAGAGTTCTAAAGTACTTGAAGGGGACTCAAGACTTTGGACTCAAATATACATAGGTAGGTGATTTCAGCTTGATCGGATACTCTGATTCAGACTTTGATGGGGACAAAGAAACTGGGGTGTCTACTTCAGGTTATACCTTGAGTCTTGGATTAGGAGCTGTCTCATTGAGATCACACAAACAGTCAATTCCAGCAGATTCCACAATCGAGGCAGAAAATGTGGCAGTAGCTGAAGCAACAAAGCAAATTGTGTGGCTCAGGAAAATCCTAGAAGATTTGTAGATGAAACAAATGCATTCAACACCACTCATGATTGACAACACTTCTGCAATAAAGTTGGCCAAGAACCCAAAGTTCCATGATCGAACAAAGCACATCAATACAAAATACCATCTGATTTGACATCATGTTGAGGCCAAAACTATCCATCTACATCATTGTTCCACAAATGAGCAGACCACAGACATCTTCACCAAAGCGCTTGGAAAATAAAAGTTTGAAAAGTTCAGAACGATGCTTGGACTTACCAACATCCCTTCAGATTAAAGGGGGGAATGTTGACACCTAATCCTAAGGGATTGGGTGAGATTGTACATTATTGTAATTTAGTAAATAAGGAAGGACAAGGAGTGAGACCGAGCGGTGGTTTATTCCCAAGACCCCTTGGAATGATAGAATCTTTTAGATTTACAATTCTAAGTAGGTGGAAAATGAAAAACACTTCCTTTTAGACTGCTCGACTCTTACTCACATTCACTCTCAATTCCCTAACATCTGCCACACTTCCAATCTTCTTGAGATATTAAGCCATCCCACCTATAGCGATCTTGGAGCACTTATTTCTCTTCTCTTTGACCATAGAAACAAGATTTTGAAGAATCAGACTTAGATTCTTTCTCCTCTCTTAAGGTCTGATAGAATGCAACTTGGAGGCTGTTAACTAGTGTGACATGGATATTGTCACTCAGTTAGCTCAGTAAATTCAAGTTAGAGGGCTTGGAGTTTGGTTATGCATGTGTGATTGCTAAATTTCAGTAATCCAGTTCAATTATTTTCAGTTGTATTCAGTTAACTGACCTCTAATTATTGATAGAGTCAGTTGCGTAGTGGGATAAAAGTCTAACTTAAAGATTTGTGAGTTCATTGATCATTCAACCCAAAATAGCTAGTGCATGCAAGGAATTAGAATTCCTCAGTTGAAGTGGAGATGACAAGGCAGTGTAACATGAGTTGTATACTAGCTTGAGTGTGCATGTGTTGCATGAGGTCAGGAGATTGATCCTTGGGAATTGCAAAATCAATTTGGAGGAAATTCCTAAAGAATAGGGGCTAATTTCCTCTGTAATTGCGCAAGGAAGTAGGAGGTTAGGTGAGCAAATATTTGGCCAAGTGTTGGCCAGAATTTCTCATTAAGCAGAGAGGACAATTATTCTTTTGCAGGTTGAGCACAAAGATAGAGCTAGAAATTGTAATAGTTTCTATATTCAACTGATTAATGCAAAGAGGCTTGAGGGGTTTTTCCCAGTTGGGTTCCCCTAGAAATCACTATGAACTTGTGGTTTTTCTTATAGCATGTCTATGCATGTTGTTCTAAATTGTGATTTCCATTCCGCAGATCAATAGAGTAGAATTGTGTCTCTTGATTTTTGTTTAATTTCTAGAGCAGTTGCAATTTCAATCAAAATGATACACTATATATATATATATATAATCATTGTTATTCATATTACATGAAAAAAATTAATTTAATTAATTATAAAACATGTCAAAAAATTAGAGTGTGAATATTTTCCTCAAGAATTACTCACGTATATATATATATATATATATATATATATATATATATATATATATTTATTCTACAACAATCTACCTATAGAATGTCTAGCAACAATCTCATAGTTAATCATAACATAGGTTTATAAGAAAGGATAATAGTTATCTAAAGTTTTGCAATGACAATTAAATTTTCCAAGCCTTGTAGTCATAAAGCCATTCTTCAATGGCACAAAGACTATAGAGAGACATTCACGCTATAGTATATATTAACAATATCTTATTGACACTCAATATTTGAAAAAAATCTTGACTGTATTATGATCTCACCATTTAAAGGAAAAATCGTAACATGTAAATTTACATACCTACCTACCTACGCATACATACATATAACAAAATTGATCTATAAACTAACGTGGATATTCTATGAGAATATTTTGTCACAAGAATTTTGATATAATACTGAAATCTTTATTGTGAAAGTTAATTTCCTTCATCTCAAATACTCTAATTACTAGTTTTCTACACAAATGTATGAAATAGTTGAAATGTAAAAAAATGGAGAACAAAAAAATACGCACACACCATCCACAAATAAATACAAGATTTACCCCGAGAAACTTATTATGGGAGAAAACTGAACTAGTAGGTGAGGTTGATATGTTCTCTTTTCTCTAGTATGAAAATATGCAAATACAAAGAAAGTAGTACTACTTATGGAGCTACCAAATACACTATGGCCTATAAGGCTACTACATAATCTTATCCCCTTTTGTTTTTCTCTCTAAATTCCCACTCCTAGATGTTGCACTCAAATATGGAAAAAATACAATGACATTGAATAAAACCCCTTTTCCTCCTAGTAGCCCAATATTTAACATAGCCCGATAACCATTTAGGGTTATAGATTTGACTTTCTCAACCCTCAATATGATAAGGTTTGATACCTTATAGATATTCTTGAAAGTCCCCATATGACTATCCCCATATGTGTGAGTAATATGGGTTGACATGGCATCCACTCTTAACATGGTCAACTTATGAGAGGCATAAATTTTGCATACACGATCTATTTGAGGTGATTGTCACACCATTGAGAAGATCCTTTTGTGTATATAAATCTTAGGGGTTTGTGGAAAATATTTAAACCTCGCAACCGAAAGAAAGAAAAAAAACATCGTTTGATGCCTCAAATGCTCTTGAAAGTTTCTGTTGATCATGTCAGCCCCCTATAATTTTTTGGCCATTAACCCTGCTTAAACCTTTCAAATTTCCTACCATGGCCTAAGAAATCCTTTTTTTGCTTACCGTTGCCTTCCTCCGCCTCCAAATTTCATAGTAGAAGGCTGAAAGACTCACTTTTGAAATATTTAAATCCTAGCCCCTTCTGCCCTAACACCCCCTGTCTTTTTCTTCATATATAGCCCGAGCGCTTAACCAAGAGCTACTCCAAGGGGGGATTATCCAATATACGGATCGGGCGCATTTTAGACCATAGATTTACACAGATCTGACGGCCACTACGGCTCCACCACGCACGCGGTCCCCACTCCATTTACCCGCTCTAAACATCTGTCCGCCGTCTGATTAAACAGAGATCAACGCGCCACGGCGTATTGCCTTTGTGGTCCCCGTGCCCTAAAACCACTGCTCAAAACAAGTTGTATTCATCGCACCGCCTTTAAAGGGCTGGCGGTTTTTCTCAAATCTCAGCGATTCCTCTCAGCGCTCGCCACGCGTCCCTGAGTACGGTCTCAATACCACCATTCATCGCACATTATCTTTCGGCCAAAGTCGCACAGCGATATCCATCATGACCGTCCGATCCTGAGCGCTTCATCCAACGGCTACAGTTTCCCCGAGTTGCGCAAATTTTAGTCCCAGTGCACAGTGCCCCTGGCCCGCCATTCCATCGCCCCCGGTGAAGTTTCGATCGTCGATTTCATTTGTGGATCGTATGATCCAGAACCGTTTACACGTTGCGCTGATCGACCAAGTTCGCCTCCACGTCACTCTTTTTATACAATCTGTCATATGTGCACCCACCAATAATCTACGTGTTTGTCATATTCTCCTCAGTCCTTTATATGCTTGTTTTTGGGTCTGATTATAAGGTTCACGATTAAAAACGCTCACCCGTCAACCCAACATTGCTGCGCTGAGTTTTTCACCACCACTCTGTATCGTTCAGCCATCCCACTCGTTTGCACAACCATCTCCATTCAGCCCCGCCACATTGACCATCCCTGTGTCTGGTTTTATTTAATAGTTTTGTGGGTTTTGCAGGTTTATGGCGATGGAAAGAGGTCCATTATTCATCGCCTCCATTACAGAAGCCGAGGCCGCTTTAAAGGACTATTGTTCAGCGGTTGAATTTATGGAAAAAAGCTTGGGTAGCTATTGAGACATGACTTCTATTAAAAGAAGCACGATTGGTAATATATCAAACCCTCCAGAGTAACTCAAAAGGTAGATTTCGCAGATGGAGATTTTAATGTTACAACAAAGAATATCCATGGGAAATCAAGAACTGCAGCGTCCTGCATTAAAGATCTTGGATTCTAATTCAAATGTTAGAAGGCAGAGGGTACCCTGCACAGAAAACAATGCCCTCAAGGTTTTATTTCAGCCGAATTTTCTTCAGGAAAGGACAGGATGTTGGCATAGTTTATTCTCTACATTTTGTTCCTGAAAAGATTTCCATCCAAAGCATTTACTTCAGAGAACCGGCCTCAGAGTACCTACAACACAGCATATTAATTGAGCAGTATGGGTGCAAATGTTTCCGCCATTTTGTTTGAATTGAGAAAATTCAATGTGCATCACCTACCTCATTTTCTAGAGTCTTCGGTTTCTCCTATAAAAACGAGAAGAAAGACATTGTAAGGGTTCCAGATTTTTATCAGAGAATTATGCAGTGAAAGGCATTTTTGTATACATCTTGTAAAAGCTCTTGTATGAAGGCTCAGTGCCCATAGGGTCTCAGTAAGGAGGAGTTCTATCTGTTTTAGAGGATTCTGGTCTTTGATATTCCACAGTATGTAACCTTTTCTAATGTGTTTAATACAACATTTCATTTTATCCATCTTCTTGTATCATGTGCTGGAATGCGAGTGGCTCACTGATTTTAGGTAAGGATTTATCCTAGTTGATACCCATACTTGGATCAGTCAAGCGCTTTAAATATGGCCCAGGCATGATATACTGTTTCATGTTCATTTCATCCATCTTTCTGCTATATTAGTTGCTTTGGGAGGGTGCTTTTAAAACGCCATTGTCACGTATGGATTCTTAGATAGATAAGACCATATATGGTTCTGTTGTGTATCTGGGTATCAGACCAAAGATAACTGATATCTTCTTATATTTCTTTCACCGCATACACCTTCTGATACTTGATTTCTATGACGTATTACTTGAATCGGCCCTCTTTACAGTAAATTGTCTCTTAACTGTCTGATGCTTTTATATTGCAGCTTTGCATCTTGTCCCTGCAACATTACTTTCCCTGTGGCAGTTTCTGTAAGTTCTGGTCCCTTTTAAATCAATTTCCTTGTTTACAAGAGATAGCAGGAGAGCCTTTGGATTGACACCCAAGTTTTATTATATGCTCCTTGCTATGATAAGATGTCCTAGGCACTGGTCTATGGAAACTCTAGGCTGTCTCTAGGAGCGACAACATCTATCGACAACATCTTTCTGGCGCCGTTGCCGGGGATCGAAGTTAAGAAAATCATTATCCCTGGGCCTAGACAAACCTTATTCACTCTCTAAGTAGATGAGCACAGAGAGTTGAAGAGTTGTATATCCCTCACCTTGGCGACTCCACATTTGTTTATCAGATAAATTTATTTGTAGTCCTGGCTCCTCGTAAGCCACAGTTGAGGTCAGATACATCACAGCCAAAGACACCTTCAGTGTCTGACCCTGAGAAGATTATACATAGAAGAAGTTGGAAAGAAAAGAAATCAGTCCGTGCTGAAATCCCTAAGTTTTCCGTAGAAGATTATCCATCTTCTTCTTCTCAAGAAGTTCTAGTAGAAAATATCGACTCCACTGCGGGAGACGCATAATATTACTCAGATAGCCCACCCAGGGGAGGTGCTATAATTAAAGCTAATCTTCACCCTACTCCTGAGGTCGAAGAAGTTAAAGAAGTCATCGAAGTAGTTGCTGTTAACCGTGAACTGTTCCCATCTACACCTCAGGCTACCGTACAATATATTCCTATTGTTATTCATACTCCACTTCCACCTCCTCCTCTTCCTCCATTTGTACACCAGATTGTTGCACAACCCCCACCTCCTCCAATGGCTAATGTTCCAGCCTTTTTGTTGAATAAATATGCTCCCCTGGCATTACCTCAAGTGTTGAATGATATGCCACATGATTATTTGAAGATCTTGCCCAGATTCACTAGGGAAAATGAAATTGATGCTCATAAACATCTTGAGACTTTTTACCCTTTTGCAGAGAACTTTAATGTAGAACATTTGGATGTAGTCTTAAGACTATTTGTGCAATCCCTGGACGGTGAAGCCAGAAAATGGTTCAAAACATTAGGAAACCGTTCCATAACCACTTGGGACGATATGGAACATAATGAAGGGGTGTCAGAATTTATCAAAAGATTTAATAAGTTATATCTAAACCTTCCTGCCGATATGAAGCCTCATCAGAATGCTGCCAAAGTTTTTTTCATAGCAGCCTTTGACTCAGATTTTGGTTTCTCTCTGAGGGAAAGAAAGCCTACCACCCTAGATGATGCTCAGTCAGATGCTCTTGAGTTGGAAGCAAATTTTGCTTCCACTGGAAAATTAAGAGGGAAAGCTGAACAAGATACCAGAAGAAGAGGCAAAGAGGAAGTATCTACTTCTAATCAGGATAAGGATTCAGATAGAATTGAAGAAATGAACAAAATGATTAAGAGTATTTCTAATTAATTGGTCAAGCTTGAATTGGAGACCAAGAACTCAACTTCCAAGAACTTCCAGAATACTCCAAACAGGGGTTACAATCCTCAGTATAGAAAGCCACCCCTGCAAATATTGCCAAGGGAAGCAAAGGAGCAACAGGATCAAGTTCCACACCCATTATACCTGGAAGGCCCAGTAGATGACTCCACTGAAGATGCTACCTATGAACTGCAAGATGCAGACCTTGATTTCTCAAACAATGATGAGGTAGAATGTCCATTGCACGAAGAAGAAGAAGAGATCAGAGACACAGAAGATGCATAAATTGATCATTATTGCAAACAGTTTAATGATTTCATGCAAGCACATTTCAATACAAGATACGATCTCAAATCTTCCAGGAAGAGAACCCAAACTCAAGAACAGGAAGAGGAGCCACTTCAAAAGGAAGTATCTGCTCAAAAGGAGTCAACAATGCAGAAGGCCACAGACAAAGGTAAGGGTCCTCTAAACAAACCTTTGCAATCCAATGATCAAATTCCTTCTTCTTCAAAAGTAGTAACTCCTCCTAATACTGAGTCTGTATCAAAAGAAGTTAAACCTTCAGCTGAAAATAAAGAGTCAAAAGAAGTTGTAATAGAAAATTCCCCTCCTGCTTTCAATCTTCAAAAGGAACTTGAGAAAGTCAAAATCCCAGTTCCCCTGACTGAACTGTTGAAACAACCTGTATATGAATCTCAAGTCACTTCTTTATTGTTCCCTCCTGAAGCACCAGTCATTCCAGATAGTCTCAACCTCCAAGAAGAAAGACCCATGGTAGTCTTCGGCCCACATGTCGAGGAGATAGACCCCTCTACTCCTCCTTTCTAAATGTCTCTAGTGATTCATGACCTGCTGTTACACAATTGTATGTTAGATTCTGGAGCTTCCCATAATCTTATGCCTCTGTCAGTCATGGAACAACTAGGACTACAAATCACACGCCCATACAAAGACCTCTATTCATTTGATTCCAAAAGAGTTAAATTCTTGGGGATGATTAAAGATTTAGTGGTCAAATTGGCCCAAATTCCAGCAAAAAGTGTAGTAATGGACATCGTGGTGGCTGATATCCCAGCTCGCTTTGGCATGTTGTTGTCAAGGTCCTGGGGAACGAAAATTGGTGGGTCACTCAAATTAGACTTAACATATGCCACCATCCCAGTTTTTGGTGGCCAGGAGAGGAGGTTATACAGAGAGACTAGATTTGTCAAGATGGTTACTAAGGCTGATAGCTCTGGAAATTCTCCAGTCTATAGCAAAGAAGGAGATTTTTCATGTTTTATGCTTGAGGAAGATCAAGATTTTGCTCACGAACCATCCTTCTGTCAAATCAAGACTGAGCAGCCCTTAGAAGACCATGAAGCAGGAGTATGGACTCTACATTTTGACGGAGCAAAATCAAGAGAAGGTAATGGGGCTGGAGTATTATTAATCTCTCCTACAGGAAAATGGATCCCACTGTCTTTTAAATTGGAATACGAAGCTACTAATAATGTAGCTAAATATGAAGCACTTCTGTTGGGATTACAGACAACTAGGAGCATGGGAATACAGTGTTTAAAGGTCCTGGGAGACTCTGAGTTGGTGGTCAGGCAAGTCAGGAATCAATGTCAAACCAAACATC
This sequence comes from Pinus albicaulis, assembly GCA_034641835.2. Classification (NCBI taxonomy): domain Eukaryota; kingdom Viridiplantae; phylum Streptophyta; class Pinopsida; order Pinales; family Pinaceae; genus Pinus; species Pinus albicaulis. The sequence goes on from CM076569.1 coordinate 149,082,781, forward strand.
CTCGGTTGAGGGCTTACAGGAATGAAGTTTGGGACATGGTGGAGAAATTATTCTCAGCATTCAATATTCAGTTCATGCCCCGAGAACAGAATAGAATGGCAGATTCACTTGCCGTGGCTGCTAGTACATTCCGTCCTCCCCAGAACCCTCTCTTAAGGTATGAAATTGAGGTACGTTATAGGCCATCAATCCCAGATAATATCAAGCACTGGTAGGTATTTGAAGATGATGAAAAAATGAAGAGATTCTTGGAAACAGTGGGAGAATTCTCCAATATGGAGATTGATGACTGTGAAGAAGAGGAGACTGAGAACGTTCCAGAGAACAATTGGGAAGAGAAAATGGCAGGTAGCAAAGTACTGCAGCTGAAAGGAAATGTCATTCCTAGAGGTCTGGTGCCTCTAGAAAGACTATTTGATAAGAATGATGTCCCATTGTAGCCTAGTAAAGTGGTGGAGGAAGATCAAGTGGAAGATCTGAATCTGGGTACTAATGCTGATCCCAAAATTGTAAAGTTATCCAAGAAGGTCCCGGAGGAATATAAGGAGCTATCCCTGAAATTATTTCAATCTTATAAAGATGTGTTCGCATGGTCCTATCAGGACCTTAAAACTTTTGATATTAGTATAATGCAGCATAAAATTCCTCTGAGGGAAGATGCAAAGCCTCATAAGCAGAAGCTTAGACAGATAAATCCTCTGCTGCTTCCCTCCATTGAGAAGGAAATTAAGAAGCTGCTAAAGGCTAAAATAATTGTGCCACTGAGGTATTCTGAATGGGTGGCGAACCTTGTCCCTGTCCGAAAGAAGAATGGAGAAATAAGGCTGTGTGTGGATTTCAGGAATTTAAACAGAGCATCTTTAAAAGATAATTATCCACTACCCAAGATGGACCACATCCTGCAGAAAGTGGTTGGAGCCTCTAGAATTTCGATGATGGATGGTTTCTCTGGTTATAATCAGGTAGCTGTACTTCCAGAGGATCAGAAGAAAACTGCGTTTACCATGCCTTGGGGTACATTTATGTACGCCAGGATGCCTTTTGGGCTGATTAACGCGGGGGCCACCTTCCAAAGGGCTATGGATATTTATTTTATTGGTGAGCAGGATAAATTCTTGGTGGTCTACCTTGATGATATTACAGTGTTCTCAAAAAATGATGCTGAACACATTGAGCACTTACAAAGAACTTTTGAAAAATGCAGAAGGTATGGTCTTTCTCTTAATCCACAAAGTCTTTATTTGCATTAGAGGAAGGCAAACTTTTGGGGCATATTGTAACTAAAGATGGGGTAAGGATAGATCCCAAAAGAGTAGAGGTTATAAATGGCATCCCTCTCCCCAGGAACAAGAAAGAAGTACAGGTATTTCTTGGGCGAATAATTTTTCTGAGAAGGTTTATTCCCAACTATGCTGAAATAGTTAGGCACATAACTGATATGTTGAAAAAAGGGAATGAAGTTAAATGGTCACAGGAGTCAAGAGAAGCTTTTACCAGGATAAAACATGCTTTTGCTGAAGCTCCTGTACTAGTTGGACCAGATTATACAAAACCTTTTATGATCTTTTCATTTGCTTCACCTCATACAGTAGCTGGAGTTTTGTTGCAGAAAAATGAAGATGGATATGAGCAACCCATAGCTTTTTTCAGTCAGATGCTGCATGATGCAGAATTGAAGTATAACATACTGGAGAAGCAGGCATATGCCCTGGTGAGATCCCTTAAAGCTTTCCGCATGTATGTTTTGCAATCCCACATCACTGCATTTGTGCCTACAGTCGCTGTAAAAGATATCCTTATTCAGGGTGATAGTGAAGGAAAAAGGGGAAGGTGGATTGCTAAAATACAGGAGTATGATCTAGATATCCGCCCTACCAAGCTGATCAAAGGACAGGGGCTTGCTAAAATGTTATCTGAATCAAACTATCAAGCTCTGGGCATAAATTTGTCTATGATTGCAAGTGAAGAGTTCGAGAGTGAAAAGGAGCAGCCAGGATTGGAGAAGGCTACTCAGAAAGCACACATAAAATATCTCACCAGTCCGTGGTACAAAGAAACAATAGAATATCTTTTGACACTCAGCTGTCCTCCCAGTTGTGATAAAGAAAAATATAGGGCTTTAAGATTGAAATCACAGAAGTATATAGTTGCTAATGGGCAGCTATATTGGAGGGACCTTTCAGGCATTTTACTCCTGTGCCTTACAGAGGGTGAAGTAGAGAGTATAATGGTAGAATTTCACGAAGGAATTTGTGGAGGACATTACAGCTGGAGGGCCACAGCTCATAAAATACCGAAGGCTGGTTTCTACTGGCCAAAATTATTTGGAGATGTTTTTGTTTGGGTTAGAGCATGTGATAAATGTCAAAAGTTTGCAGAAAGACAGAAGTTGGCAGCCCTGCCTTTGATTCATGTTCATGTCAACGAACCATTCGAGCAGTGGGGAATAGATTTTATAGGTGAAATTCACCCACCCTCAAGTGGCCAACATAAATGGATATTAACAGCCACCGATTATTTTACAAAATGGGTGGAAGCCATACCTGCAAGAAATGCTACAGATACAGTAATAATAAAATTCATGGAAGAAAACATCATATCCAGGTTTGGCTGTCCAGCTAAGAGAGTAACTGATAATGCACAGGCCTTCAAGTCTACAAAATTTGTGAATTTTTGTCAGCAGTATAATATTGCATTAAGCCACTCTACAGCCTACTATCCACAGGGAAATGGTTTGGCATAATCTTCTAACAAAACTCTAGTGAGGGCTTTGAAAAATACTATCAATGAAAATCAGTAGAATTGGGATTCCCAATTGAAATTTTCTCTATGGGCTAATAGAATCACCAGTAAGAGAGCAACTGGGAAATCTCCATATGAATTGGTATACGGACGAGCATCAGTTTTTCCTGTGCAGCTGGCTTTACCAGTGGCCCGCTTCATGCAAGAAAGCCAGGAGGAACCTGATGATATGATCAGGAGAATCAACCAGCTGGTGGAATTGGAAGAAACGTGGGATCAAGTGAGCAAAAGGCTAAATGAGTATCAAGAAAAAATGAAACATATTTTTGATCAGCATGCAAAAGACAGGAAGCTGCAGATTAGTGATCTAGTGCTCAGGTGGGATGTCCGGAGGGCTGAAAAAGTAAAACATGGCAAGTTCGATCCACTGTGGTTTGGCCCATTTAAAATAGTGGAATAGGGAGGCAATAATACTTTTATGTTGGAAAACATACAGGGTGACTTGCTTGATGCCCCTGTAAATGGTCAATTTCTCAAGCCCTACTTTCAATTCTGACCCAGGCTAAAAACGCCTGATGTACCATACTGTATATTAGTTTTTGTTACAGTTTTTGTCTAAATAGGGTGGGCGTGCAAATGAATTATGAAGTGAAAATGCGGAGGTGTCAAAAAGCTGAATCAACATAGAAAAGTATCTGCAAGTCTGTGAAGTTCTCGACACGTCCAGGGATGAACGTGCCATCCCCAGATGGAGCCGATGTTGATCATGTCAGCCCCCTTTAATTTTTTGGCCATTAACCCTGCTTAAACCTTTCAAATTTCCTACCATGGCCTAAGAAATCCTTTTTCTGCTTACCGTTGCCTTCCTCCGCCTCCAAATTGCATAGTAGAAGGCCGAAAGACTCACTTTTGAAATATTTAAATCCTAGCCCCTTCAGCCCTAACACCCCCTGTGTTTTTCTTCATATATAGCCTGAGTGCTTAACCAAGAGCTACTCCAAGGGGGGCTTATCCAATATACGGATCGGGCGCATTTTAGACCATAGATTTACACAAATGTGACGGCCACTACGGCTCCACCACGCACGCGGTGCCCACTCCATTTACCCGCTCTAAACATCTGTCCGCCATCCGATTAAACAGAGATCAATGCACCACGACATATTGCCTTTGTGGTCCCCGCGCCCTAAAACCACTGCTCAAAACAAGTTGTATTCATCGCACCGCCTTTGAAGGGCTGGCGGTTTTTTCTCAAATCTCAGCGATTCCTCTCAGCTCTCGCCACGCGTCCCTGAGTACGGTCTCAATACCACCATTCATCGCGCATTATCTTTCGGCCAAAGTCGCACAACGATATCCATCATGACCGTCTGATCCTGAGCGCTTCATCCAACGGCTACAGTTTCCCCGAGTTGCGCAAATTTTAGTCCCAGTGCACAGTGCCCCTGGCCCGCCATTCCATCGCCCCCGGTGAAGTTTCGACCGTCGATTTCATTTGTGGATCGTATGATCCAGAACCGTTTACACGTTGCGCTGATCGACCAAGTCCGCCTCCACGTCACCCTTTTTATACAATCTGTCGTATGTGCACCCACCAATAATCTACGTGTTTGTCGTATTCTCCTCAGTCCTTTATATGCTTGTTTTTGGGTCTGATTATAAGGTTCACGATTAAAAACGCTCACCCGTCGACCCAACATTGCTGCGCTGAGTTTTTCACCACCACTCTGTATCGTTCCGCCATCCCACTCGTCTGCACAACCATCTCCATTCATCCCCGCCACATTCACCATCCCTGTGTCTGGTTTTCTTTAACAGTTTTGTGGGTTTTGCAGGTTTATGGCGATGGAAAGAGGTCCATTATTCACCGTCTCCATTACAGAAGCCGAGGCCGCTTTAAAGGACTATTGTTCAGCGGTTGAATTTATGGAAAAAAGCTTGGGTAGCTGCTGAGACATGACTTCTATTAAAAGAAGCACAAGTGGTAATCTATCAAACCCTCCAAAGTAACTCAAAAGGTAGATTTAGCAGATGGAGATTTTAATGTTACAACAAAGAATATCCATGGGAAATCAAGAACTGCATCGTCCTGCATTAAATATCTTGGATTCTAATTCAAATGTTAGAAGGCAGAGGGTACCCTGCACAGAAAACAATGCCCTCAAGGTTTTATTTCAGCCGAATTTTCTTCAGGAAAGGACAGGATGTTGGCATAGTTTATTCTCTACATTTTGTTCCTGAAAAGATTTCCATCCAAAGCACTTACTTCAGAGAACCGGCCTCAGAGTACCTACAACACAACATATTAATTGAGCAGTATGGGCGCGAATGTTTCCGCCATTTTGTTTGAATTGAGCAAATTCAATGTGCATCACCTACCTCATTTTCTAGAGTCTTCGGTTTCTCCTATGAAAACCGAGAAGAAAGACATTGTAAGGGTTCCAGATTTTTATCAGAGAATTATGCAGTGAAAGGCATTTTTGTATACATCTTGTAAAAGCTCTTGTATGAAGGCTCAGTGCCCGTAGGGTCTCAGTAAGGAGAAGTTCTATCTGTTTTAGAGGATTATGGTCTTTGATATTCCACAATATGTAACCTTTTCTAATGTGTTTAATACAACATTTCATTTTATCCATCTTCTTGTATCATGTGCTGGAATGCGAGTGGCTCACTGATTTTAAGTAAGGATTTATCCTAGTTGATACCCATACTTGGATCAGTCAAGCGCTTTAAATATGGCTCAGGCATGATATACTGTTTCATGTTCATTTCATCCATCTTTCTGCTATATTAGTTGCTTTGGGAGGGTGCTTTTAAAACGCCATTGTCATGTATGGATTCTTAGATAGATAAGCCCATATATGGTTCTGTTGTGTATTTGGGTATCAGACCAAAGATAACTGATATCTTCTTATATTTCTTTCACCGCATACACCTTCTGATACTTGATTTCTGTGACATATTACTTGAATCGGCCCTCTTTACAGTAAATTGTCTCTTAACTGTCTGATGCTTTTATATTGGAGCTTTGCATCTTGTCCCTGCAACATTACTTTCCCTGTGGCAGTTTCTGTAAGTTCTGGTCCATTTTAAATCAATTTCCTTGTTTACAAGAGATAGCAAGAGAGCCTTTGGATTGACACCCAAGTTTTATTATATGCTCCTTGCTATGATAAGATGTCCTAGGCACTGGTCTATGGCAACTCTAGGCTATCTCTAGGAGCGACAACATCTGTCGACAACAGGTTCCAAACCCTAGTTCTCTAAATTGGGACCTGTTGCTAAGATAGCCCTACAAGCCGATTCCTCCAAAACTTTCCACCCATGAATCATTGAAATAGATGAAAAATAGTATGGTGATCCAATCTAGATCATAGCTCCCCAATTATAGAGGATTTTGATCTCCAAAATATTTACTAAATCAGGTGAGGACATTTTCCCTCTACCTTCTCCTTGTAGTACTATTTTGTTTTGCCTACAAGTTGTCCTTTCAACCTAATCTATTAAAGGTCATGTTGCCTTTGTCTTGTAGTTTTGGAATTCTTCTACAAAAATATGCATTTTTCTAGATTTGTTTGAGCATTTGGTGCTAAGTCCTCTATGGTAGGTAACACCTTTCCCTTCTCTTGATCCAACATGGAAGACTCATAGAGTATGAAATTCTTAACATTCACTACTGAGAAATGCATATGTATGGGGTAGATTGAGACTATCATAATTATTTTTATCTTTACATCCTTGTTTACCCTTTCCAATGGATGTGTTAGGACGATCATAAACCTCCAATCCATGCTTGCCTATGAACAAAGTGTCTGTCTTGGTATTCTTGGCTTGGATCTTGATATGGAAGAGTTTGGTCATCTCCTTCTCTTCCTCATGATGAAGGCTACTCATATTAACCTCTTTATGCAGTAATGCACAAACAATATCCTCATCCACATCATAACTGCTTTCAACCAAATTGCTTGAATATATGGCTAGAATATTCTTTTTCTTTGCATCCTTCTTTGGTCGGGCCTGATGATGGATGGAGTAACCATCCGAAATGTTGGACGGATCAAAAACATTACACAGTTCACTTCTAGAAATCTCGAACAATCTAGATGTAGTTTCCAACACTTTTCCTTAATGTGACTATCAAAATTGTGATGGTTAAAATAGTTGTTGGGATCCTTGCATTGATGTGCAATGGTTGTCATTTTCTTATCTTTCCTCCCTTTCCACTTTTTCTTTCCATCCATGGAAGCTTCTTGGTGCTCTTCCTACTTGGAATTGCTTAACTACCATTTATTATGGCCTATGTTTCCTAGATATTGTGGCTATACACAGGCCTTGCTCACTATCCTTAGCTTGAAAAACATCACTTGCTTTCATAGATGAATATGTAGACACCCTAGATACTTGAGGAGTACATTTGGACTATTGGGAGAGATACACAACATGATGACCATCTTTCTAAACATGGTGGTGTACTCATGTACACTCTACCTTTGCCTTTGTTTGAAGTCGTGCCACTGGACCCATTAGTTGTCTACATTGCTGAAAGGGCAGAATGAAGATTTAACAAGGGTTTTGATGTCTTTCCATCTAATTATTGGTGGATCACCCTCCCACCTAAGTGTTTCCGTATGAATTTCCCACTAGATTAAAGTCGGGCCCTCTAACCTCATTTTGGAAAATGATATTTTTTGTTAATTCAACTACATGGTGAATGTTGAAATAAACTTATTGTTGTTGCGACCAATGATTAAGTTTTATTGCATCAATATCCTCTTGGTATGGCTTTATGTCCACTTTTGCTTCCATCTTGAATAGGGATTGTGAAGGGTTAATGGCACTCAAACTAAGTTGTTCTTACTCAAGCTCTTTCCTTGAATCCTTTTATGGGCCTTCGTAATTTCTCAATACCCCCTTTGATCTTAATCTTAGAGTCAAAGCCTCCATCCTCTCTGAATGGTCCTAGGTTGCTTGCTAGAGCCACCATGAGGAGGTTCATATTACAATTGATGTTGGTGACTTGTGCTTCCAACCTTAGAAATCTATCTTTTGACATATCTTGAGGGTTATTGTGAACATACTGATTTGCAAGGGCTAGGGTTTTGCCATTTTCTTCTAAAATTAATACCTGGACCCTTGCAACTTCCCACAAATACCCAAAAAAACTCTGTTTTAATACTAATATGAAATGTAATTATCCTGGATCACCAAAAAAAATTATTGTAAGACACCAAACCCCATGTCACCTTAAAAAAATAAAATAAAAATAAGAATAACCAAATTTTTTACATCCTTTACTCAATTCAAATAATTTTTTTAGTAGCTCTCATTGTCTTCTATTCATCATAAAATTTTCTAATACTATCCAAACCCAAACTCTAGACACAAAAATATGATCTTTTAGAAATTTCTTAAATATTTCCAAACTTTATAATATCACTACTCTAGTAACAATATAAACTCTAAAGCCACTTGGCCTTGCCATATCATCACCCATTTCATTTTTGAACTCAAATTGCGTAAAACATGAGTTCTCAATTCACGTTTATATGAATAGTTACATGAGTCTCAAACCACGTTTATATATATAAGTATTCATGTGGAGACCCACCTTGGCCACACTCCACATGGCATCAAGATATTCCACGATGTGACTAGGGTCCTACCTAACTACGTATATGGGGCCCATATTCCACTACCATGCATCAAGGAGAATCTCCTCACATCTCGTGTGCAATCCGACGGTGGTGAGTTAACCTGGCTTGATCATAGGGTAGCACGTAGCATGTTCTTGTTCATATGGGGCATTTTTTTGGGCACTACCAGAAACCATCTTGCCACCTTCTTGCACGTGGCATCTTCTCGTTCTGATTTAGTGCCGAATCGGCATCTACCATGGCATGCATACGGAGGCACCTTGATCTCATCTAACAATTCCACGTGGCACCTTGAGGGTTTGCATGGGCAAGCAACACCATAGGTGATGACACACCTCCAGGGATCTTTCCACGCCCCAACGCGAGAGTGCGATAGGATTGTGAGGTCGCGAGACCCATTAATATTTCATTAATGTCACTAATTTTGAAATCACATTACAATTCAATTAAGGCCATGAAGACCATCTATCCTACGAGGCTCCAACAACACATTTGCATTTAAATGAAAAAGATCAAGACTAGGCTTATCATTGAAAGACATTCTCTCTGGAATTTCCTTATCAACTGAAAAATACAATACCACATTTATTTTCCTAAAGTTTATGATTTTTCAAAGTAAAGAAATTCTTGTGTTCTCTTTAATATCCAAGAGCACTTCTTCGTAGCAACTCTAGCATTAATTGCATTCCCTTTGGGAATCCATTTACCAAAAAGAACTCTAAGTCTTTGTATCATAAATTACTAAAAAGACCTCTAAGTTTTTGTATCATAAATTAATGATAGAGTTTAGTTGATTAAATGATATAACTATTTCTTTCTTTTTGTTTTTAAGAAGAAAAAGTTGTAATTTTATTCAACTTGAAAGAAAAAAAAGTCGTAATTTTATTCAACTTGAAAATAGTGACAAAATTACATTTTTCACATGCACAAGGTGTTATAGTCACATCAGCCTAAAAGCCTACCACAATGAAGAGCTCAAAACTCCGCAGTCTAAAAGCCTACCACAATGAAGAGCTCAAAGCTCCACAACTTATACACCAAAGACAAAAATATTACAAAAAGTTTACATGATTAAGTGTGATAGAAATCACTTGATTTTCCTTTTTTTCCTTTCTTTTTCTCCACCTTCTGCCATACTCCATGATTTGGAGAAGATGCTACTATTGCTAATTCATCGTTGTTGGTCTGTGGGAGGATCTCTTCGGCTGAGTTTGAACTCTCAGATACATGAGATCTCTTAATGCCAACTGAGTCCTTTTACATTGGCTTCACCACTTTATGTTGTTTTGGTACCATGATTTATGTTGATTTCATAACCTTCTGAGTTGTGACCATTGATTTGGAATTATCCCCTTCTTCAACATTTGATTTGTTGTGAAAATGAGGTCGTGGTTCGGAGTTTGGATGATTTCCTTTTTCCTCTTCTTTCTCATCTTTTGAACTTTCATGGAAATGTCATCCCCTTGCTTAGGGGCTTGCCTCCTCTTCTTTTTTGGTACCTTCCTCGCTTATAGATAGGAATTCTGCAGATGACCTGCTTGAAAGCAAGTTCAACAATGGAATGTTGTATTCTCATATTCTAACACTTGTGTCCACTGAAAAATTCTCATGTTTTAACAGAATATGGCCATATTAAATGATACCCCTATCTCAAGAGAGATGTTATCAATAAATTACTTGGGATGGTTCTACAAAGTCATATTAAATCCTTTGACAAATTTTACTTTAATCCATGAGTTTATTAGTAATATTTTAATAAATTAATTCATTTTTTTTTTTTTAAATGATGTTTCCATTTACTAAAAATTCAATATGACATATGTATGATTTATGTGGGCGATGTGTCCTTGAGTGGCATAAAAAGTATTTATTTTGCATGGATATTACAAACATAGCCCTTTGCTTTATCACCCTATATGACTAGTCTCCATTTCAAGGAAATCATCATGGCTAGGGGACAACATTCCCTTGCCTTCTCAACCATAATATTCCTTTTTGAAGTCCTACTATAGCCATACATCATGGACAACCCAAACATTAAGATTTTTTATGAATTTTATGCTCGTGCTACCCATTAGAATATGAACTTAGTGATAAACATACATTACATAAATCATTATATTTGTTCCATTCTATGTATGTGATCATACCTTATCACATTTAAGGTATGCATGCCATTTTTGGATTTTGTAACTCCAAAAAATTCATTTCATTTATCAAAATGGCCCTAGAAGATTCTAGTCCCTAATTTTATAAACTAGGACCTACCGCTAAAATTACCTTGCAAGCTAAATTCATCCAATTTTTTCCACCAAAAAATATCGATATAGGTGAAAAATACTATGACGATCCAATTAAGATAAAAAAATAATAATTTTTATATCAATCACCCCAGACTCCATTCAAGGGATGTTCTAGCATTATTTAAAGAATGTTGACTAGGTGAAATAAGGTGATTTATGAAAGCAGTAATCGAAAACTCATATACATGTTCTTCAATTATTTCCATGAAACTTCCCATTTCGAATGAAACATTATAGCCTACCATGGATAAGGCTTAGTTGTACCTTCTCTCTCTACAATTGGCCACCCTTGAGCCAAACCATCATACCACAAGGTAAAATTTGGGCAACACTTCGGAATACATGATAAACTTACAATCTCTCATGGGATTATTTCTATATGGAATCTCAACATTGTACTCATGTAACCCATGCATATATTTAAGAACCCCCTTGTTGGCTCTGCGTAGCACAAGAGTGAGCTCTCTTCATTACTACATTGTCTCTTGAGACTCATTCCATAATGCTTTCTTGTCCATGCTCAAGGAGTCTCAAATCATTGCTCCAAGCTTCAACGATTTGCAGAGAATTTTCCCACATAGACACGGGTTGAACATGGTAATTTCCTAGCTAAATTTCACACAAGATTCTTTTAATATCTAATTTGGTTTTCCTTCTTGCAGGTAAAATGTTCTTTCCCCAAAATTTATTTGATATTACCCTGCACCCCACTAGGTAAAATGTTCTCTCCCAAAAATTTCTTTGATCTTACCTTGCGCTCCCATGCCTGCCTACCTTACCCCATCCCCCCCCTCCCTAACCCATGTGCACACATGTGATTTTTCCTATTTTCGAAATTTTGTTCTTCCACTTTTAAAAAAAATGTTACTAAGCTCATTTTCATTTAGTTGAAAAGGAAGTTGTTTTACCAACCTCCTACATGGGAGAAAATAGCCTCATCCCCTCAACTAGGTGCGTACCCATTCCTTCATAACTTTGGAATTGATCTCTTAGACCAAATTTTGTACACTTATACAATGATTAGTTAGGAGAAGTTCAAGAGGGGAAATGAATTTTTCAATATTCCAAACTCACACAAAACATAATTTTATTTGGAACCTTTGATATGTAAGTCGCCCCCCATCGCCCCTCCCCCCTCCTATTGATCCACTGGCCCACTCCCCACCCCACTTCCTTGATCCCCCTTACCTTCCTCATTTGTGGTATCATTGTGATTTGGATTGGAACATTATATTATTTTTCATCCATATTTATGCTTTTAGAGTGGAAACATTGGAGGAATCAACCCATATGGCCATTTATACTGATGGGCCCCATTTTCACGAATTGGCGTTTTAAATATTCTAGAGGTAGTTAAGGCATTTCTTGAAGTTATTTTAGGTCCAAAAAATATCTCTTGTGCCAAAATCCTTCATATTATTCTACACTTAGATACCTTTCCAATGACATAAGAAATACCTAAAACGAAATCCATATGCAAAAGTTATGCCACCAATAGTTGATCGTCCTATTTTGACCACCATGATTTAAGCGGATGCCACCTCAACCCCATTAATAATGGAACATGTGCTAGCAATGTGAAAAAAATGAAGAAGACTATAGAAGGGTCAGTATTGTAACTCTAGTGAAGAGTTGAAGGAATCAAACTCAACCACTACTAGGGTATGTGGATGTGTTATAATTAAACCACTAGAAGGAAAAGGTGTTCCATTCTATTAGAGTGCATTTTGTTCCATAAATGATAAGAGTATCTAAGAATGGATAGGGAGAGAGAAAATAGATAGGGTTTGTGTGACACATCAAACCCCCTAATGTTGCATTAATAAGGTTGTGGGGTGTAATTAGACCCAACCTTCAAGATTTATTATGAATATGGGGTTATCAAAATGATCTTTCCTCCTTCATATTAAATCACATTTTTTATGTAGCCATCATCTTTTTCTTGTCAATATATTTCCAACGACATAAATTTTATCTCATCCCGAGCTATGAGCACAAAGTTGTGCCCATTTGAATATTTACCCCCTTGAGGGCCACATCTCCATCCATAAAGCCCATGTGGATAATAAATGGAGGACCTTGTCCATGCGACACTCCCACACTAGGCCAAGCCTACATATCGTATGGGGACTTCCCCATATCGGAAATTTTCATATAAATGCATTATGTCCATACCTCTCAGGTTTCAATATAGTTAATATGTCAGTATGCCTAATATGGCCAATATGGTTGATATACTGACACACTTATGAACCAATATGTCTTGGGCTAAAGTGATATGATGTTTTCGTATATCTAATAAGTTGATATACCAATATGTCTAATATGGTCAATATTTCAATGCAAAATACTAGAATATTGGGACATCAGTGAAATATCCTATAACGACAAACTCCACAATTTCCCAATATGTTGATGGGATGGTGTCCAACTCAAATTTATGCCTCATATATTTGTAATATAATCATAGTTTAAAATTTTTCATATGCCTACATATTCCTTTCCATGTGGAAATGTTGGCATGTGCCACATGTCACCCTTATCTTCCTAGAATGCATGCCAAAACCACCAAATTTGGGTGACATGTGACGTCCCCCTAGTGTACCACATCATCAATTCTGACGTAATTATGAAATCATTGCTCAATACCTCCAATGATCAAATACTCTAGTTACTCTGGTACTTCGAGGTATGAGAACCATTAATTAATGTGCTCGGTTAATAGAAATGTTTACCATTGTGTCTTGTCCCATTGACCAAAGTTGCGCCGAATCAAGGAATTTCCCAAAAGACATTTCTTATAATTTTAAGGCCTGATATTTTGATAACCCCCCTTCCAAAAATATTTTCATCACAACCCTATATTAACCATATGACCAGGGGTGAAGGCCGAGGCTTTCCCATCCCCAAATTTATTTATAATTCTATGCGAAGGGCTTGGTCCCCAAATTTCTTTATGGCCTAAAATACATGTGTCAAACCCTGGCAGGCCATGTTCATGGAGGGAATCCTTATCTTTTCCTGAAAATTGAATCTTAGATTCTCAATCGAGCCTTGGTTTTCTAAGAAGGCTCCTAATGACATAGAGGTCTCCCTTGAGCTACAACATTAACCAAAAGCATTCCTTTTACTACCCATTACCAGGTCTTCCTTCCAAGAAGCCAAAAAATCCTCTAATATCCACATTAATCAAAATCCATCTCATTAATTCAACTAGCATTGAGCTTCCCCAGTTGACTAAAAATAGACCATGGACACTAGTCATGACTAGAACTAAGAGTTCTTCAATCCTATGCTTAAGGTTCCAATTACTTCCTGTCCATATCATGAAAGTTTTCAAACATTAGTAAATTAAGAATTTTTATGGGGCGTATGAGTATTATAAAACCATTTCATCCAAATTTGATACTTCATATCATAAATAGACATCATACAAATCATATTTCTCATTAAATAAACAAGAACATACACACAATACACTTTAGCAAGGGATCATTTATTTATCATTAGCTTAGTTTGCATTATAGAGATGAAGTCCACAATGGTACTTATCTGACCAAAATCCTATGCTATCTACAACTAATGAAGGACGAGCCATGTTCAACCCTTCCATAGCCCTAGTTGCAATAAAATATTTCTTACAGTTGACCACCCCCAGGCCAGACCAAGAAGCCATGGGGGGAGTTCTGCTCAACATTATAGGGTGAAGTCGTGAAGGCCATTCTCCTTCATCAAGCTAACTCATCAATTCCTTTAATATTGTACCAATCCCAAAGTTTCTTTCTAACTATTATGTTTGGTTTCTCAACTATTCTACACAATAATCACCTAAGGGAAACATCTCCTAGGATACCAGTGGTATAAGGATGAAGGTCGCTCACGTTCATCCAATCAAAGGTTAGTATGGGGTATTTTAGCTTGTAGAGCTAGGGCTTTATCTCATTTCCAACATGGTTATAGTGTAACCTACACAACACAAGGGGATCCATTCACTCATCCAAGAGTCCCTCAATGCCTCTCTCGTATGGTCAGGTTCATTGCTTCCAACGTTTTACTCATTAAATAGTCATTTTAGGCCCACACAACAAGAAAGGATCCCTTCACCTAGTCAATATGTCCTTAGCACTTCTTGTATTTTCATGCATACATAAGCAATTTTCCCAATAACCATTCCATCTTATGGCTCAGGATAAGACTCACCCTATCATTGCTCATAGAAATTATGATAACTAGTTTCATAAATAGGGTTCCCTTCTTAGTTCACACGAGAATTTCATCTTATCTCTCCTCTTCTTTGTGCCTATCCCTACAATAAACTTCACTTTTATCTCTTTCTCTTTTCCTCTTGTATTCCCACACTCACTTCTTCTTTTTCTTTTCCTCTTTTCAGGTCAACTTCCTTGATAGGTCTTCTATTAGGTCTTCCCATGCTTGGTTAGAAAAAAAACTTCCAGATTGACTCCATAAGTCCTCTCGTGCTATGTTTCACATACATTTGAGCAGTTAAGGTACCATTGTACCACTATTATCATAATATCTTTAATTTATTACTACACCTTCCAAGCATCTTTTGGGAAAGGTTGTGATGGGGCTCCCAAATAGGTACAATTTAAGGCCCATTTGACCATCCTTCAACACATTTTAACCTCTCTTTTTTCATTAGATGACATTTTTTTGAGCTATAATGTGTTCAATAGGAAGGTTAAGGAATATTTATTATATCCTATAGCATAATACAAAGAATGTGCATGAAAAAGATCATTTATTGTGCAGAACACGTTGGAGACCAGAAATATAAGATTTAGGAGGCTCGTTCCTTGAATGAGACCATCAACAACTCAGATGGCTTATGGGAAGTTACTACCCCTCAGTGACTGTGATATCCCTAGGAGACCAAATCCTCTTTTGTAGGCGTTTTGGAGGGAAGCATCCCTCCTGTTATCACAAATAAAATTTCATTTTAGTTAGTAGAGTCATTTAGCATAGGTTTTATTTGTCTCATCAAAATTGGTTCATGAAATTGATGAAATTTTATGAATGGGTTATTATCCTAAGTTTAGAGATTCCCACTTGCCACGTCATCATAGTCAAATCCATCAAAATCCACCAAATATCTCCACGCATTAGTTTAAAATTTGGTAGTGGCCACCTGCTTGTCTTTTCTTGAGTCTGCAAGGAATATAACTGAAAACATGTTGTTTTCGCTATGGACTCACTTGACCAACCCGTAGAGAATCTGCTAGAATTATAACGAAAATTGCTACGAAAACATGTTTTTCTGCACCGATAAAGGGAATGGTGAGGTGTCGAGGCTTTAGAGGTTCAAGGTCAATCCAAGGTCATGTGATCAGTTAGAGGAGTCATGCACCATGCGTAATCATAAGTGGTCACTCATAATTTCACTTAACCTCTCCGATTTTGTCATTATCCCTCCCATATTGAAATTTCACCTTTTAAATTCACCTTCAAAACTGCTCTCTGTCATCCTTCTTTCGACCTTTATGTATAGTTGTTTATTTTCATCCTTGAGAAGTCCAGCCTTGTTGCAAGTTGCTTGCTGTTCAATTCCTTTCTTTGCAGGTGTCACAACATCAAGAGGCCAACATAGTGTAAAGTGAGATGGCCATGCAAAAGAAGACCAATAAAGGAGGCTCGTGTGTAAGGTATGAGCCCATGGATCTAAAGTTACTGAACAAGGACCCTAGCTTTTCAGAAGCTTTTAGTAGTGTTGGATGCATGAGATTTTGCCAAAAATTACAAGGTTTTCATGCCCAGGTTTCAAAATATTTTGCATTGATTTCGTAGGTTCTGCATCAAAGGTGGGGGTGATGAGTTTTGTTGTGTCACCTGAGACAATTTCCAAAGATATTGGAGTAGATATGACCTCTGGAATCCCAAGGACGTGCCTTAAAGAGAACTACTCCAAACTGCTTCTTGTATTTCAAAAATACTTCACATGTGAAGGGAGGTTCCATATGGTCTATCAGTACCATTTTAGGCTCTTGCTGCATTTCACTGGTAAGCAATATCTAGAACTTTCATTTTTCTTGTTCAGGAGCCTAGGCAAGATGTCAGACAAGGTTCAAGCTAGGCCAGAAGGTAGTGAGACTTCAATTTTTCCATCATGGGTTGATCAAAATTCTGGTGTTGGAGGAGTTGAAAAAAATGAACAGAGTCTGGGCCACATTCCTTTTTCTCAGTGGTTATGAGGTAGATAAATTAACACCCAAGAAGAATCCAAAATCAAAAGCCCCTCCTTCAAGCAAGAGTGACAAACCTATAGTTGAAACAGAGGGTGTGAATGAGGAGGAAATGGAGCCCATTGTAGAGCCTATGGATGTTGAAGTAGAGCATGCACAAGAAGCATAAGTTCCACAACCTACACCTGCAAGTAGCAAACCAAAGATCAACAATAAGAGTCATGGAAGGATAACAAGAATCCAAACACTTGGGAAAGGACACCTTGAGGATATTATTCAAGCCATAGACATAGAGGAGACTCCAATGGTCAAATATGTATATATTAAACAAATCAAGAAGAAATAGAAGGGTATAACTGCTAAAAAACTTGATATCTCAGGAGAATATGCAAGGTTTATGTTTCAACCAAGAAAACCACTCACTAGTCTATAGCTTGCCAAATGTGTCATGGAAAGTAAAAAGACAAAAGTTATAGACAAAGGCAAGCAACCTATGGTAGAGGATATCATTGATTTGTCTCCAGCAAAAGAAGAGATCATTATGTAGAGGAAGGGTAAAGAGAAATTTGTTGAGAAAACTGAAGTGCATATGTTAAAATAACAATTAAGAGAAGCCAGAGGGGAGGTTATTGAAACCAAATTAGAATTACAGGAAGC
Organism: Pinus albicaulis; assembly: GCA_034641835.2. Classification (NCBI taxonomy): domain Eukaryota; kingdom Viridiplantae; phylum Streptophyta; class Pinopsida; order Pinales; family Pinaceae; genus Pinus; species Pinus albicaulis. The sequence goes on from CM076569.1 coordinate 149,100,337, forward strand.
CAAGCTAGACTGGAAAATGATGGAAGAATTCAAAGAGAAGGTAAATGAGAAAATCAATCAATATGATGAGTCATTGACCAATGCCAAGAAGCTGTTGAAAAGGACACCTCTTCTATGCAGGGTAATGAAACATACAAGAAAGAGGAATATTTAGTTGCAGGCGGAGAGAAAGAAGCTTAAAAGCCAAATTAAAGAGCTAGAAGAGAAGATGGAGATGATACAGTTAGATCTAAAGAAGAAAGGTCTAAAAATTACAGTCATAGATGAACCTAAAGAGATTCAAGCCCCTACTGCCAAAGGTGAAGCTTCTAAAGCTTGAAAAGAGGACAAATTACCTTTTTGATATGTTTTGCATCATTTTGAATCAGAACTTGCAGATCCATAAAATTTTTTTGAAGAAAGAAGCACAATTTTCAAGTTTGCTGCCAATTAGGCAAGTTCGTAGTGTATCTCAAGCTTGAAGCCCAGAATTCGCTACGAACTCGCTATAGGTGTTTTTTTGTTATAATCACATGTATTGTCATAATGAAGGCGGGTAAAAGTTTGTATTTAACTCTTTTGACTTAATAAACAATTTCAAATTAGCAAAGGGAGAAAACATGTGGTAGAGATGGATAAAATCAAAGTGCTACAGACTTTCGCTACGAACTTGCCTTAACTCCCCCGTTTATGCAACGAAGAAGTTTTTGTAGAATTTTCGAGTTTTGATGGTCTATTGCGGATAAGCCAACCACGTGGAAAGATTAAAGAACATCAGAGGAATATTTTGGTGGAGGCATGGTCTTCGAAAAAGTTTTTCAGACCACCATCTCATCATGAAGACACTCATCATTCATCATGACACAACCTCCTAAAAAGTAGGAAGAAAAGTCTCCTGACATGGTGGAGGCAATTATGTCTTGGTCATGGTCAGTTCCACCCAGGAACATGAATGTTCTCGATGTAAATATTCATTCTTTAATTTTTTTGATGTAATAAATAGGTTATAGAGTCATATTAGATCTTTAAATCTTAAAATTAGTATATGTCAATTTTATCCCCATATAATCTGCTTATGGTTAGATTAAGTGTCAACAAAGAGACTCGATGGTATAGCCTTGTTGGTAGACCCAATGTAAATATTATTAAGCCTATTAATAGGCATATTATCGAAGGATAGAGGGTTGAATGCTGTTGACTACTGAACTACTATTATAAAAATATTATTATTAGTAATATATAGTGGCTATTGGTGCTTACTTCACTTGAGATCCATTGATGTTTTCATGAGCATTTGTCTTATGTATCTTGCTATTTTGTCTTCAATACTTTAATGTTTGATTTCTTAGAATTCATCTATATCATGCTGTAACTTCCTTCAAGCATTAGACTGTTGTGTATATGTGTATGTTGTCCTTTCATCAAAACATCTATATGCCTCAGCTTCCATAAGAAGAGTTCCCATGTCACTGAGTTTATTAACACCGAATCCATGTGCCCAATGGTAGTGATCCTTAAACATCTTTCACCTGCATACAAACACACTAAACACACTATTTCATAGTTAGCCATCTGTTGAACTTAATTCAAATAAAATCATTTAATCTTTGAGAGAGCCCTCTCAGGATGAAAAGGCTAATTTTCAGCTAGAAGTAGGTTTGAAAGAGTTACTCTAGGTTGTCTAATGGAGCAACCCATATGTACCAATCTAGTCATAACACCTCCCTTCAAGGAGGCTTCCTCTCACTCATTTTGGTATAAATAAAGGATCTTAGCAGCTTCGTAGGATTTGAATTTTAGAGGAAGATAGTGACCATTGGAGCAAGAACCTAATACTTGTTATTTCCATTATCATGCTATGTATTTAAATAGTTTACGAGATTAATGAAAAGCATAATTTTTCATCAAGTCTAAGTTTCCTTTAATGGATTTGAGTTTCCTTGGGTTAGGGCCCAACCCAAGCACTCAATCCCCTCTTTTGTATATTTATGTTATTTGTTTCCTTTTCTGCACTTAGTCTAGTTATTTTTCTTCTACAAATATGTTTATGAGAAAAATATTTGTATCTACAGGTTGATAAGTAATCTCTCTTTAGAATATTAGTTGTATACCCTATGATAGTTCAATTTCAACTCATCCTTTCCCATGCATTTGGTTTTCTGTAATTAGCATTTTAACAGTCCTTTAATCACTTTGTATTTGTTAGTTCAATAATAATTTTATATGTAGGTGAGATCTATTGGTCCATAGGGTAGTGAATCATCACTTTCCATGCACAAACACAATATCATTCAAAAATCTTCCTCCAATTTTCATTCGTTTCTCCAAAATGTCTGTGCATAGAAAATTACATTACAAAGTTATAGGAGATTGTTAGATTTTATTTTCCCTTGTGCAAGATGAAATACGGAGTATATCTAATCTTGGAAAGGTTCCTTACACTCTTTCACAAGTTCCTAATGTTGATCAGTGCTCGTCATTGATGTCAACCCAAGTAGCACTAGGGGCTACCCCAATCTTGCATGGTAATTTTGACCTACCAAATTACTATATTCTGGGTCAAGAATATTTTTGATGGTTTCTACTTGTCGATATGTTTCCGTTGATATATGGAACACCATGTAATTCTTCACGGTTTGAGAGATATTCATGTTTGAAGTTTGTAACCCTAGTTAGTGGCCTAAAACCCCATGGGTTTGTGGCATGGGTCATTGAAAAGTCAATAATTAATAATTTTTAAGTTCCTAAAATCCCTCCCACGTTCACTTGTTGAAGACCCTCTCAACCTAAGCATTTATATAAATTGTGATCCTCATATCTTCCTCATGCAAGGATTTCGCTACCTAATGTTGAAATTTGGTTACCGGAGGACAGGTGGTTCCCTAAGGCTTTGATCTTTGGCCTAGGGAAAAGTGTCCAAAAGAATTTAATTTTTCTCCTAAAGTGACTTTATAATTTTATAAAGTCAAATCTAATTTAAAAGTGACTTTAAGTGGTAAAGTTACTAAAGTCTAATTTTAAAGTGACTTTAATAAAGTCAATGTAAAATTAGAAAGAAAAAGTGACTTTGGAAATAAATGACTAAGTGGGTCTTTATTAAAGTGGGGTGAATTAAAAAATAGAAAGTGAGATTTAAATGAGCATTTAATCTCAGCCCTAGATCTCAATCTATTTCAGCCATTGGATTTAGGGATTCCCCAAAAGTCACTTAGGGTTAGGTTAAAGGAGGGAAAGGAGGAAAAGGTCATTCATTTTCTTTCATGAGCAGATTGGGAGAAGGAGAGAAAGAGAGCTGGAGATTTTTCTGAGCAGTGAGAAGGAGGGCAGCAGTGAAGAGATTTCAGCAAAGGTACAACAACGTTTATTGGCACACATACCGAGGCAGAAAATCCGTACAGCAAGGGAGAGGTAGTGTTTCCAAGTGAGGATGCACAGAAATCGAGGAAGAGGGTACAACAGCAAGCACACACTTCAAGGCACAAAAATCAGGCACATTTTCCAAGGAAGAGGGTGGCTGTCATTTTCGGCACAAAAACCGAGGAAGAGGATAGCAGCACAGCCCAGATTTTTGGTACAGATTTCGAGAGAGGTTGCTGTACAAAATTTGTACAGTCCGTACAACAAAGTACGGCTGTTCTGGCACACTTCCTGAGGTGGCCGTACAACATTTAATGTTGTCCTAAGGTGCTGTAAATTTTCTATTTTCTGTTGTTGCTGATTTGGCACAATTTCCGAGGCGGTGTGCAAGCACGAAAATCGAGATAAGTCTGTAAATTGGTTGCTGGAATTTTTTCTGAGTTTTTCCTGTTTCACTGTAAAAAGCAATATTCAGAAAAATAAAAGAGAAGCTTTCGAACTGGTTTTCCCCAAGAGTTGTAGGGGGTTTTTCCAGGGTCATGTTGACCAAAAATATCAGTGTTAAATGTGTTGAATGGTTGTTTTATGCTTGTTGATTTTTTTTTTTGCATTTTTTAGCATTCTGTAAATTTTCCAGAATTTGTGTTTTCAGCAAAAATTTATTTTCTAGTTTGTTGAATGTAAGGATATGGGAAAGGGCATTTAACTATTTGGAGAAATAAGGTGAAACTGAAAACCGGGGTGGGAAAGAGGAAATTTCTACATGGTATCGGAGCTTGAGTGCTGAAAGTGCAGTTTGGGACAGCAAGGAGAAAAACACAGCCTACTGATTTTTCACTCAGAAAATTCCAGCAAGCTGATTTTTCACAAACATAATTTTTATCTTTACTACAGCAGTGCTATTTTTTCAGTTTTAGGACAACAGGATGTCATTGGGATTGAGGGTGGAGGATAGGTTGGATGGGCATACCAATTACAGCGTTTGGAAGGAGAGAATGCAGAGTATCTTTGAGGAGGCAGAAGTCTGGGATATCATGGTTCATACCACACAGCAACCTGTTAATGTGCCTACTGATGCTACTCAGTTGGCAGCATATAATAGGAAGAACAACAAGGGTAAGAGACTGATTCTAGACGGAATCAAATACCATTACATTCCTCATGTGAGAGGAAAGAGAAATGCTCATGAGATGTGGACAGCATTGTCGAATCTCTACCAGAGTACCAATGAGAACCAGAAAATGGTCTTGAAGGAGAAGCTGAAAACCATTAAGATGGGTAAGACTGATAGTGCAGCTAGATATCTCACAAATATTACTAATGTGAGAGATGAGTTGGCAGCAATTGGAGAGGTCATTCAACCCACTGAGTTGGTGCGGGTAACAGTGAATGGCCTCCCCAGTTCATGGATGAACTTTGCTGATGGGGTTTGTGCACGTGAGACCCTTCCCACATGGGAGAGGTTTTGGGATGATTGCATTCAGACAGAGATCAGGAAAGGTCAGCTTGGGGCAGCCAAGCCGGTTGAGCAAGATGAGGATGTAGCACTGTTGGCAGGAGGCAAAAAAGGCAAAGGGAAGAAACAGACTTCCACAAGTAATGGTGGGGGCAAAGGTAAAGGTAAAGGTAAACAGGGTAACACACAGAAGGACTATTCCAAGGTGAAGTGTTGGAATTGTCAGAAGATGGGACACTATGCAGTTGTGTGTCCGGAGAAGAAGAAGAAGAAGGGGAAGAACCACAGCATGGTAGCATCAACAGAGGTTGAGGACTTTGCAGATCGCTTTGACCAGGAGTTTGGGTTCATTGCGTGTGAGTCCTCTAGTGCAGGATTACCTGCCACAGAGGTTCAGAGGGAGCATGCATTTCCCTCGACTAGCGGAGCATCTTCGGGTATCTGGTATGTGGACAGTGGGGCTTCACATCATATGACAGGAGTCCGTGAGTACTTCTCAGAGCTTTCAGAGAGTGGCACTGATATAGAGGTAGTACTCGGTGATGACAGAGTTGTTAGAGCAGTCGGTGTGGGAACACTGACATTTCAGAGGGAATCTAAACCTCCCTTGAAGGTGTCAGATGTTCTTTATGTGCCAGGGATGAGGAAGAACCTCATATCCGTCTCAGCTTTGGAGGACAGAGGATATGAGATACTGTTCAGGGGTGGACAGGTGCTGATGTATCCCAGGGGCGCTCCAGCTGATTTAGCTAGAGTGATAGGTGTACGCCATGCAAAGGTGTACAAGTTTGCATTTCAGTCCCTTTTGGCATTGAGCAGTAGTACCGACAGCAGAGCTAGCAGTTCTGAGCAGTGTGAGATTTGGCACCGCAGGATGGGGCACATGCATCATGGAGCCTTGAGGACTTTGCGGGAGATCACTACAGGTGTGCCAGAGTTCAGTATTGATCACTTTGATACTTGCAGAGGATGTGCGATGGGAAAGTTTGCCAAATCCCCTTTTCCCAGCAGTGACAGCAGAGCGACTGGGATACTTGATTTGATTCATTCCGATGTGAGCGGTCGGATGTCTCATGTTTCCTTGAGTGGATATGATTACTATGTTTTATTCATTGATGATCACTCCAGGAGGACCTGGATTTATTTCTTGAAGACCAAGAGTGAGGTCTTCAAGCAGTTTCAGGAGTTTAGAGCTCTTGTGGAGACACAGACAAGTCGGAAGATCAAGTCCCTGAGGTCGGACAATGGAGGAGAGTACACCCTTGGAGATTTTGTTGACTATTGTGCGGAGGCAGGCATTAGGAGGGAGTTCACTGTTCCTTACAACCCCCAGCAGAACGGGGTTGCGGAGAGGAAGAACAGATTGATCGGAGGGGCTGCCAAAGCCATGTTGCATGATTAGGGGTTGCCATTGTTCTTGTGGGTAGAGGCCTGCAACACTGCTGTTTATTTGCAGAACAGGAGTCCACATCGTGCCTTGGGGCACATGACTACAGAGGAGGCTTTTTCTGGGAAGAAGCCTGATATTGGTCATCTTCGTATCTTTGGGTGTATCACATACTCCTACATACCCAAGGAGAAGAGGACCAAACTAGAAGCCACCGTAGAGAAGGGTATCTTTGTGGGCTACAGTGAGACCTCAAAGGCCTTTCGGATTTACATTCCTGCACAGAGGAAAGTTGTTGTCAGGCGGGATGTGAAGTTCGAGGAGGATAGGGCCTTTAGGAGGTCACGAGAGTTAGAGTATCTGGATCAGCCGAACCCTCAGCAGCAGTTGAGTCAGTCATAGGGATCCAGTGGGCAGGGATCAGGAGGATCCGGAGGTACATCTATGACGATGTCAGGTCCGTCAGTGAGCAGTGGCTCACAGAGTCAGAGGGGTGGTGCTTCTGGCAGCATGCAGAGCAGTCCACAGAGCAGTTCACTAGGAAGTCCACTGATGGACAGTTCACACGGTACCTCAGCTTCTACAGGTTCAGGTGCAGGCAGGAGGACAGCAGACAGACAGTCAAGAGTTCAGGCTCTTGATGATGATGATGAGCAGGAGTTTCATTCTCCAATGGGAGAAGTATGCTCAAGGAAGAGGAAGCCCAAGTGGCTTCAGGACACCTTGAGAGAGGCCACATCTGTTGCTGGGCCTAAGAGGCCGGTCAGAGAGAGCAGACCACCTGAGAGGTTTTGTAGCTATATGGCAATGGCTACCGGCATCCTTGACTCTGAGCCTTCTAGCTATGAGGAGGCAGCTAGCCAGCAGGTCTGGAGAGAGGCCATGCAGGAGGAGTATTCTTCTATCATGAAGAATGATGTTTGGGAGGTGGTGCCGAGGCCTGAAGGCAAATCCGTGGTTACTTCCAGATGGCTTTACAAGGTAAAGCATGTTGCAGATGGCAGCATTGAGAAATTCAAAGCGAGGTTTGTGGCTAGAGGGTTCTCCCAGGTAGAGGGAGTTGATTATGAGGAGACCTTCGCTCCCGTGGCTCGATATACTTCGATCCGCTCCATTATATAGATAGCAACAAAGATGGGTTGGAAGATCCACTAGATGGATGTGAAGACCGCATTTCTCAATGGCTTCATATAGGAGGAGGTTTACATTGAGCAGCCACAGGGCTTTGAGGTGCATGGGAAGGAGTCCCATGTGTGCAGATTGAAGAAGGCCCTTTATGGCCTGAAGCAAGCTCCCAGAGCTTGGTACTCCAGGATAGATACATACTTGTAGGAGATGGGTTTCACAAAGAGTGAGGCAGATCCAAACCTTTACTATATTGTGATAGGTGAGGAGCCTCTCATTCTGGTGTTGTATGTGGATGACTTAGTCATTACAGGTGCAGAGAGACTCATAGAGCACTGCAAGAGAGATCTTGCGGCGGAGTTTGAGATTAAGGACATCGGCTTGATGCATTACTTTTTGGGTTTGGAGGTGTGGCAGGAGGAGGGGCATTTCTTCCTGGGACAGGGGAAGTATATTGTGGACATCCTTGGCAGATTCCACATGGAGGATTGTAGACCCATGTCGACACCGATGATCACCAATTGGAAGAAGCTTCATGCTTCGGATTCCGAGTTGGTGGATCCCACATTGTACAGACAGCTGATTGGTTCCCTGATGTATTTGGTCAACACTAGACCAGATATTTGTTTTGCAGTCAACACGATGAGTCAGTTTATGTGTGAGCCTAGGAAGGTTCACTGGGTGGCTGCAAAACACATTTTGCGATACTTGCAGGGGACAGTGGATTATGGTTTGGACTACAGGCAGGGGGATGGAGTGAGATTGGCAGGTTACACTGATTCTAATTAGGCAGATTGTGCTTCTGATAGGAAGAGCACTTCAGGGTGCTGTTTTGGGTTGGGTTCGACAATTGTGTCATGGTTCAGCGGAAAGCAGCAGTCAGTAGCATTGAGTTCAGCGTAAGCAGAGTATATGGCAGCCAGTCTAGCTAGTTGTGAGGCCATCTGGCTTCGCAAGATGTTGTTTGGCTTATTTGGTCAGCCGTTGAGACCTTCAGTGATTTACTGTGATAATCAGAGTTGCATTAAACTCACGGAGAATCCAGTATTTCATGACAGGTCAAAGCATATCGGAATCAAATATCATTTCATCAGAGACTATGTTCAGAAAGGAGCTGTGAAGCTTGAGTATATTCCCACTGATGAGCAGGTTGCAAATATTCTTACCAAAGCCTTACCACGGGGCAAACATGTCTACTTCAAAGACAAGATGGGTGTGGTGAGGAACACCTTCCTCGGTAAGAGGGAGTGTTGAAATTTGGTACCGGAGGACAGGTGGTTCCCTAAGGCTTTGATCTTTGGCCTAGGAAAAAGTGTCCAAAAGAATTTAATTTTTCTCCTAAAGTGACTTTATAATTTTTATAAAGTCAAATCTAATTTTAAAGTGACTTTAAGTGATAAAGTTACTAAAGTGACTTTATAAAGTTATAAAGTCAAATCTAATTTAAAAGTGACTTTAAGTGATAAAGTTATTAAAGTCTAATTTTAAAGTGACTTTAATAAAATCAATGTAAAATTAGAAAGGAAAAGTGACTTTGGAAATAAATGACTAAGTGGGTCTTTATTAAAGTGGGGTGAATTAAAAAATAGAAAGTGAGATTTAAATGAGCATTTGGGAGTGTTAAAATTTGGTTACCGGAGGACAGGTGGTTCCCTAAGGCTTTGATCTTTGGCCTAGGGAAAAGTGTCCAAAAGAATTTAATTTTTCTCCTAAAGTGACTTTATAATTTTTATAAAGTCAAATCTAATTTAAAAGTGACTTTAAGTGATAAAGTTACTAAAGTCTAATTTAAAAGTGACTTTAATAAAGTCAATGTAAAATTAGAAAGGAAAAGTGACTTTGGAAATAAATGACTAAGTGGGTCTTTATTAAAGTGGGGTGAATTAAAAAATAGAAAGTGAGATTTAAATGAGCATTTAATCTCAGCCCTAGATCTAATTCTGTTTCAGCCATTGGATTTAGGGATTCCCCAAAAGTCACTTAGGGTTAGGTTAAAGGAGGAAAAGGAGGAAAGTTCATTCATTATTTCATGAGCAGATTGAGAGAGGAAGAGAAGGAGAGCAAGGGAGATTTCTGAGCAGAGAGGAGAAAGAGGGCAGGTGATAGAGACTTTAGCAAAATCTGTAGAACAGCAAAGAGGCAAGGTTTTCAAGGGAGAAATCCGTACAGCAAGTGTTGGGCACATTTTTCGAGGGAGAGAGGCACAGTAAACGAGGAAGACCGTACAACAAGTTCAACATTTAATTCTGGGTAGATTCTAGGCACGAATATCGAGGAGAGAGACTGCTGCTTGGTGGTACGGATTTCTAGAAATCCGTACAGCAGTCGTACAATCAGTTTGGGCACAAATTTCGAGGCAAAGGAGCACAGATTTCGAGGCAAAGGAGTTGTTGGGTTTTCCGTACAGTCCGTATAGCAGTACGGCCGTACATCTGGGCACAAAAATCAAGAAGCTCATTTCAACATTTAATGTTGTCATAAAAGCTGTAAAATTTCTGTTTTGGGTTTTTACTGTTTTGTACGTTTTCCACAGCAGAGTGAATTCACGAAAATCGAGATAAGTACAGTTGTTTAGTTGCTGAAATTTTTGCTGTAATTTCTGACTCACTGTAAAAAGCATTTTCAGAAATAAGAAGGAGCTCTTAGACTGGTTTTCCCCAAGAGTTGTAGGGGGTTTTTCCAGGGTCATGTTGACCAAAAATATTAGTGTTTAAATGTGTTGAATGGCTGTTTTAAGCTTGCTGATTTTTATTTCTGCATTTTCTAGCATTCTATAAATTTTCCAGAATTTGTGTTTTCAGCAAAAAATTATTTTTCTGTTGTTGAATGTAAGGATATGTGAAAGGGCATTTAACTAAAAGGAGAAATAAGGTGAAACTGAAAACCGGGGTGGGAAAACAAGAAATTTCTACAGGAACCCAACCAAGCCCTCACTTGACTACAAGATCTTGACCAAGTTACGGTTACTACTGTTATGAAGGTAAATCCTCTCTGTGGACATAGAAAATCCCTCTAGCTCGAGGGTGGGTCTAGAAAAAATAGGAAAAAATAGAGTGTAGGTTACTAATTACTGAATGAAATAGACGTAGTAGATCAACCTACCTGGAGTCTAACGCTGTCGTCGTAGCTGTTGTAGTGGTGGCCTCTCGATTCCTACGTCAGCAAATCACGATCCATTCACAGTAATGCTTGGATACCTACACAAGATCAACAAAAAAGAGTAGCATATGAAACAACTAACTCATTCACAATTACTAACCAGTCAAGGAGGGTTAAGCATATTGCATCAAATAGAACACATCAACGCAAAATGGGAACTAGACAATAGTTATACATCTGTATTAAATAGAAGAAAGAGTGACAACCAAGCCTTGACGTCACAACGTCCTTTAGCTGGGTTCGATTGGAGCACGTCTTGATGAATGTTAGGGAATTCAGACGAGATGAAGGCACAAGCCTAAGCTCTCTCAATGAGGGACTCTTCCGTTCTATCTCTCCAGTGTTTCTGCTATATTATCTTCAGTTTAGCTAGCTTCATCAATGGAGGAAGGCTATATTTATAGAGGGAGAAGAGAAGTTTGGGATCCCTACTATAGTGGAAGGGAGGCCTTATCCCTTGGGAGGATTCCCCAAAATGTTGAAATAAGAGGCCAAAGGAGGAAGGCCGTGGTTATTCAATGAAACCACTCCCTATGACTCATCCAAAAAGTTGTTGTGATTGAAACTTTGCCTCTATTTTTAAAAAAAATTCCAAAAACAGATTGGTGCGGGTGGCTAATTGAGGCAAAGTGCCATCTAGTGTGGGGGCCAGTGTTAATCTGCCTCATTGCTGCGAGGGCATAACTAGCTACTAGCGCCAAGGCAAAAACAAGGGTTTTTGGTGGTTTGTTTAGGAAATAGTCAACAAAAGGAATGTTAGACTCATGATAAGGGATGCAATGATGGTATTTGCAAGGTATGAGACTTTATTTTAACCACTTAAATGAGCCTCCAATGTGCAGGATGAGGATTGCAAGGATAGTGAAAAAATGTTGTGTAACAGATGCCCCCTAAATCATGAATTCCGAGAGAGAGGAATGAGTGAAATGCTTTACGAGAACGCATTCAAACCAAACACCACTGTCGGAAGACCTGCAGTTACAAGTACAACTGATATCTCTAAGACATGAACATGTGGCATGGGCACAACCATCCATAATAGAGTATATATGAACTGAGATCCATGGCATGGATGCAACCATCCAACAATAGGGATAAAAAGATAGACTCAGGTATGGTCGCAACCATCCAATAAAAAGAGTCATGTAATAAAGTCATGATAAATCATAATATCTCACAGCCTGGATTTTATCAGACAAAATCCAGGGTCTTACACTCCATCTCGACCCATAAAAGTACAAATTCAAGCATGCGAATATATGAACTGATGTCGAACATGCAATAAAATCACCTAATTACCAGCCAATTATGAAAGTTGATAACAGGTGCGAGAGAAACCACCAATAATGACAATGGTCCTCAAGGTATAATAGGTACAATCCATAGAATGTGAATAGTGGGCTGGCATCTAACACCAGCAGAATCACTCGATCGAAGACCAATGATGTGGACCTGTTGTCGAATGCGAAGAATGTGCCATTCAGGCATGCAGGCTCCAAGGTACCTATAAGGAGTCTCTAGATCAAATTCCTAGATAATTAACTAAAGTTGACAAGAAGTGACTTGGTCGAAGGAGGGCCATAATGTTTCCCACATCATCAACACGAGACAGAGGAACATAATGATAGTGAATCATGACCAACAGAGAATCAGAGGGAGATTGAAAACTACAGAGGCAAAATTCTCTTGAACATATCAGCGACACAACTCTAGATTTGGCAGTATTTGACATCAAGGGATCTGAGGTCATGGTGATGTGGCAAAGAGTAGATGAGAGGTAAAAAAAAATTACCCAAATCCACAGAGGCAAAAGGGATGAAATGAGATGTCCACAACCCAACACGAATGCAGATGAGTGTCATGTTCAAGAGCGACATACTGCCAACATAACCGACGTTTGGTTCCATTTTCCCCCACCATTTTTGGCGAGTACCCCAATTATTTTTAAAAAAAACTTGAAGGGGATAGCATATGCTTGTGCTGTAAGTTTGTCCTTCAAACAAATCCATCCTAGTACATTTTACGAGCCCTAGGAAGGAGGAACTCAATGAACATCAAGGCGACGATGTCCGATGTCATCAGGGTTGAACGAGTCTGACAAAGGAAGAACTCAACATCTTTTCATATTTAGAGAGTTTGAAAAAAAGTGGAAAAGAAAAATCCAATATGTCTATTTTCGTAAATAGTCTTGCAGATCTGAAAATGTAGAAAACAATAGCTGAAATAACCTATTTGTTGTGATTGGCTAAGGTATTCCCTTTTCGTAAATAACCTATCACAACACGAAAAAGGGGTAAACGTATACTGGGTAGATATCGTTTCGCATCCATTTAACGAGTTCAAAACGATAAGAGTCTCGACAATCTTTTTAGTTTTAGAAAGTTAGAAAAGAGTTTAAAGATGACTCGAGTAGTGAATTTTACGTGTTTTTACCGAGTCTGAAAAAGTATAAAATACAACTCATGACTTCATCACCATCACTTTAAAACCTGTCGTTGCATAAGAAGAAAACGTAAAACCCATTTTTCAAAAAAACATAATGTAATAATTGAAAAACATGTCTTAAAACCTAATTAGGGTTCTGAAAAGTTATAAAATGCCAAAAATGGTAAAAAATAATTACTTTTCATTTTTACCTCTTGTGAAGCAATAGTGACCCATTTTACCTTGTGATTTTGTAGCAACGATAGTGGGAAATCTAGTAGACCAATCTTGGATCTGTCAGTTCCAGGTAAGAGCCGACACCCTTCCCCACATTCTAAGCATACTTTCATTACCTGCAACCTTCAGTTTTGATTTTTGAGGGAGAAATTGTGAAATCTAGGGTACAGTTGTTGGCACGGGTTTCGTGCATGGACTCCCGCCAACCACCTGATTTTTTGCACTGGGGCACGCCCATTGGCGCGAATGTTTCTAAAACAGTTGTTAGCCACCTATAAATTTTGATATACCTAAGGGTGGCTAAATTTGCTGTCAAGCCTTCAAGAGATATATTTCCGTTGAAAATCCATCATCTTTGAAGTCTTATGATGATTCTCTGCCCTTTTAATTAATCTTCACTGTTGTTTCCATCAAGAGGGTCTCCAGAATCTGCTGTTCAGTAATGAAAACTGGTTCTAAGACTCCACTCTTTCATTTTCACCTCTCCATTTCATTTTCATTATGTCCTCCATATCATTCATTCTTCCCCATGTAACTCTTCCTTTTTCTCCATCCTAACCCCCAAAAGCATCAAAACCCTCTTAAAACCTTATATGTCCCCCTTATTCGGTTTTAAAATCCTCTCTTTCATCTATCGAAATCCTCATTTTGGCTTTAAAATCCCTGTTTTAAGCCTAAAAATGATCCTTTGCACTATAAGTCATTTAAGCCCCCGAGGGCTTATTTCCTTTAGCCTTTTCCCTCACATGATCTCACCTCTATGACCAGGCGCTAATCCCTCATCACTAATCACAATCAGAGTTTTACCCTTTTCCCTTGTCATTCTTTATTTCCCCTCGCCGATGTGATAAGCGCCTTTCCCTCTGAACCTCGGTCACCTTATTCTCCCACATAACCACGTTTTTGCCTTATGGTTGGCCTCCACCATCACAATCGTAGAATGTTGATTCCATTTGTTTTTCCCCTTTCTCCTCTAATCTCGATCGTCGAATCCACAAGAATTGAAGGCTGAGATTCAATCATGCTCCTCTCATAAGTCCTCCACCATCGTGCCCACCGATTAATCCCAACCGTCGATCTCCCTTCCGATCCAACGACCAACATCCAATTGCATCGCCAATCTTCTTTTCATCCACTAGGTCCCGAATCATTTTTCCAATGCAATCTCAGCCGTCTGTTCATGCAGATCTGATGGTTCACACTTAAACCACCGTTCACCCCGCAACATAAAAGACCACGATATCTACCAGGCCCCACCATGTGTTTCGCCCACACACATTGTTGCCTATCGTGTGCAATCCGCACCGTCGGATCTGTCACCCATCATCCAACGGCTGACACTCCATATCGCAAAATTTTTACGCCAGAGGTTTAACACATAAAAATTTCACGAAATGGGAAGTTTTGAGAAATCCACATGGCGATCAGTGTATGGAATCACATTCCAAAATTGAATACCGCCTCTCCCCCATTTCATTTTGCGAAAACCATTCCCAGTTTTCTACCATACCGCTGCCCTCCTCAACGTAATTCTCGCTTTTAATCTCAGCCGTCAATCTCTGAGATCGAATGGTTTGTGCTATATCATGGCCCCATTCATTTTCCCTTCATCTATTCTCCCAAACGACTTCATCGAACAATCTCCACCGTAGATCATCCTAATTTAACGGTCCACAGCTCTCGTCACACCCAAACCCCCATCAGACCTGGTTAGTTGCTTTGCCAAGTTTTTTTCTCGATTTCTGTTGCAATCGCCACCTCCTCAATGCTCCTCCACCACCCCCAGAGCCTCTGCAAGCAGTTTAAACCAAGCCCGTAGGTTTTCATAACAATTTATCATATGTTTGCAGGTTGTTTCATGGCCGATGAAGGATGAACGTTCTACAGTCACAGAAGCAACACAAAGGCTTAGATAGCAGTCTCAAGGCTAGGAATAAATGTCAAGGGGACCAGAACAGAAGGCGAGGTCATGTCAATCAATCGATCAGATCCATGAATCTTTAGTGACCCTCCAGCTCAACAAAACCCTCCACCTGTACACAGAACACTCAGAAATATGAGGATCACATATCCAGTGGCAGAAGACAAGGCATAGAAGATTAATAAAACCTTTGAAGACATCAGTATAGAAGCAGTTTGAGCAATCAACAAGGATAAAGCATAAGCAAAGCTAAACAGTCTGAAGTACAAAGAGACAGAACAGTTATTAGTGTAGAATGTTGACTAACACATACATAGCCCATCTCCATGCTCAAAGGCCTACCAAGCAGTTATTACACCAAAGAAGCTACTACAAAATGTCAGAAGCAGTTATTTAGAAGTATGGGAGTCCTCAAAGCCAATTCTTCCACTTAACTCACCCCATAGGAGATAACAATACCGCTGCAGATAATATCTCCTCCTAAAGGACACTCTGTGGGTGATTTCTGTCATGTCAAAGGGACCTCAACAAGCAACGAGGACACCAGGTCTGTCCAGGACTTATTGTTATGCTTATGACACAGCATAGAGCATTCTAATACCCTCTCCTATCTCTGATGATCATTAAAACTTTCTTCACCTACTTTTCCCATTTTCTCTATAAAGACTCTTTGAAGTCTCATTGTAAAAGGTTGGAATTTGGTGTTTTCAAAATTAATACATGGATTGCTGCTTTGAAGAAGCATTGGTTTTCTGAAGGAGTGTGGAAGTTTCTGTTTTTCTGTTGATGAAGGAGGCTGGATAATTGGATCCCTGAGCCTAGTTTCGGTGAAGTAATCTCTTATTATTAATGTTGTTTCTCGTTTATCACTTTGTTCCATTATGCTTTGACTTACAATAGGATAAAAAGTTTAGGTAGAGAAATGTATCTTAGAAACACCTCTGACCTCTTTATCCTTCACTGTTTATATGTTTTCCACTACTAAACATGAAAGGGTAGTCTGATAGCTCTCTTGAATTTTCATTTTGTTTTATTTCAGAAATGGTAAATTCAGTTGTGTTAAAGAATGTTTAGGCGTTCCCTCTTTCTTTGCCACTGAATGTTGTATCTGAAATATCCCTTTAATTATTAATGCTTGTAGTTTGACAGAGAGGCTTGTTTCAATCATACCCTCTGTTCCTTACTGTAATTATTGTGTTGAAGGTCCCTATAATTTCTATCCTAGATGTCTAAGGCATTCCCTCTTCTTTGAATGCAATTGTATGTCTTTGTTGATTAAGCTCTCAACTGTGAACTTGTAGGAGGAAATAGGGCATTCCCTGAATCTTTTAGGCCATTGTTAAAGGGTTTAGTCTGCTTTTCACTCTTATTCGTTAACATTCATCCCATTTCACCTATATTATTCAACATATCCTTAACCGAGTTATATTTTCCCTCTGGTTTCCCTTCCTTCTCAATCCAAAATATTTGGAATTTTACATGAATCCATTGCCCAATGGCTTGTAGATTTCCATTCTCTATCTATACTGCATGAAACATATTTGTCCAACCAAACAAACAAACAACCCTGCACCTCATAACTAGCCTAAAATCAACTACTAAAACTTTCAAGACACATCCTTATAAAAATATTGAGAGATCCCTCTCTGAGACTAGGAGGGCTAGATCCTAGAGCTCTAAAGCTTGGTTTGCATGTTGCCTTGTCACTTGGCGTGCCAATATGCCAAATCACAGGAACCCAACATAATGGCGATCACGGTGGGACCTAATGAGTATACGATAGTCTAGCTAACTCTTGTGCACTCTTTAGTCCTACAAATCTATAAGAAATCAATTAGTGGCCCATAGAGTAGACTCTGTTTGTTTGAAAACCTTAGCTAAGTGTAAGATCAGACATAGGACACTCTCATAACCATAAAATGTACAAAACCCAAAAATATTTCATATTTTATTCATAATAAGCATGGTGGTGGAACCATAAAACATTTTACCTTCACATAGAGCTAAAACTTCCACCTGGCGACTCCATTAGCCCCAGTAGGCCTATTACCCATCTAGGTCTCTAGATCTCTTTAGGATTGTGTTAACTAGCCTTGAAGAAATTGAGAAACCTAGTCCCATATTAGATAAGACATTCTAAGAGGAAAAAATTTCAAAATAGTCCCTACAAACTTCAGCCTCACTCATTTTTGAAAAGTAGTGTGGCTTCACATTGGATCAGCACTAGATCCCATCTAGACCTTGATCCTCCCACAATAGTTGACAATCCAGAGAGAATTATGTGGTAGACTTCTAAAGCTGGAAAATTAGCTGTTGATAGGAACATCCCAAGAAGAAAATCTCTCCCTGAAAACCTTACTGTCTTAGAGGATTTACACTTTGACTGACATCATACTGAGAAAATATTTAGAACTAGATCTCAAAGTGATTTAAACCAAACTGATCTTGAAACTGCAGGTTTGCAACAAAGTTTTAGTAGAGAATCTTCACCTTCTACTCCCCATGATTCCCAGCTTCTCCACCACTTTAGCCTCTTTCATAACCAACCTGATCAAAACCACTTTGCTGGCCCAAGTGTTTCTTCCACTCCAATCCATACCACCACCGTCCAAAACACTCCATTTCAACCCATTTTCCCTCTTGTCAATCCACCCACTGTAAATCCACCGTTCTTTCCAGCCATGGCAGCATGGTATGCCCCGTTAGTGTTACCACAACCTATGTTTCCCTTACCAAATGACTATCAGTCTAAAATTCCCCATTTCACTGGAAAAGAATCTACCATAGCTCAAAAACATGTAGATAGGATGGAAGATGCATTTGATTATATGGAAATAGATGATGAGACCATAAAGATGAGGATCTTTGCTCAAAGTTTAGGAGGAGAAGTAAAGAAGTTATTTAAAGGCTTAACTCCTAATAGCATCAATGACCTTCCCTCTTTACATAAAACATTCATAAACAAATGGGAAATCAAAAGCAACCGTCTCTAAATATTAGCAGAGTATAGCAGTCTTAAAAGGAATCAGGGAGAGAGTGTCCATGATTACTCCACCAGGTTTAACAATGTCCACAATGCTCTTCCACCTCACATGAAACCTCCCCAAGGCATGGCCTTAGTAAAATATTTTGAAGGTTTCGATGCTGATATGGCTTATCAACTAAGGGAGAGAGATTACTTAACTCTAGAAGACATGCAGAAGGGAGCTGTGAGTGTAGAAGCAAACTTAATTGAGAAAAGAGCTAGGTTAAGATCAAAGAAGAGGGTAACTTATAAAGATGATAATGCACCCTCAAACTCATCCTCTGATACCAAAATTGACAACCTAGTGAAGGTAATGGAGAGAATGCTTGAAAAGATAAACTTGAATGATAGAGTGCCACCAAGAGAACACCAAAACAACCTCCAAAATAGAAATAGAAATCAGAATTTCAGGAGAGAAAACAATCAAGATAGAAAAATAGATAATGACCAACAAATTAGGCCTCCCTTCCAACAAAACTATGTAGATCAAGAGGAAGAAGGAGAGATTGAAAGGTTGGGAGAAAACCATGTAAACTTGATTGGATCAGACAATGGGGATGATGTTTTCCTCACAGAAGAAGAACAAGGTTTCTTCTCCTCAGAACCAAAGGAAGATACATATGAGAAGTCTGAAGATTATAGATTGGGGTTTGAGAATGCAATCATGGAGGTACACAAACATTATGATCTAAGAAGCAAAGGGAACATAGATAATCCAAATGACAAAAACACTAGCTCTGTTGTTAAGAAAAATACAGAAAATCAGCCTAAAAAGACAGCAAACAAAACCATCACAATAGCCAAAAGAGTCGATTCAAACAAAGACAAAAACATCCAACAAGGGTTTGAAGAAAGTTTCCCTAGTACCTCTGCTAGTGGCCCTATTAAAACAGCTCAGATTGATATTCCTAATAAATCTCAGCAAGTCAAAACTGCTGAAAGAAACATAAGTGAAAAAACAGCTGTAAATATGAAAAAATCATTAGTTCCTTTCAGCCTTGAGGGAAATATTGCAAAGATTAAAATTAACATACCTCTGGCTGAATTAGTGACCCAGGAAGTGTACAGAAACTAGGTCCTAAAAGCTTTGAATATACATGTTGATACTGATACTTTGAACTTGACATATGATAAGCCAGAGCTGTTGTTTGGTCCTAAAATTGAAGGAAAATACCAGGAAGGGGATGTGCCTCCCTTCTATGTCAGTCTAAACATACATGACAAAATATTATACAATGCCATGCTAGATTCAGGAGCATCACACAACCTTATGCCCAAGGTAGTAATGGAAAGCCTAAGCTTAGAGATTACTAGACCATATAAAGACTTATATTCCTTTGATTCCAGAAGGGTCAAATGCTTGGGGTCAATTAAAGATTTGTGTGTTAACTTGTCTCAAATTCCTACTAAGAATCTTGTAATGGATGTAGTAGTAGCTGACATTCCCCCAAAATATGGCATGCTTTTGTCTAGATCATGGGGAGCTAAGATTCAGGGCAACCTTCAAATGGATATGTCTTATGCCACCATACCAGTGTTTGGTCAAACCAGAAGGTTATATAGGGAAACCCTCATGAAATACATGGTGAGCAGCAAAGACAAGCCTCACAACACTCTTGTTTATTCCACCCATTCAGATCTAGATTCTTTTATTTTATGCAATGAAGATGATGTCACCCAAACAGAGAAAGAAAAAAAGCAAGACATTAGTGTACATGAACATTCAGAATTTTTTTCCCCTCAACCTCTAGATATCTCAACTCCCAGTAGCCTTGAGCAACACAAAACAAATGAGAATGAAATAGAAACACTTTGGAAAACGATCTTCGATGGCTCTTGCAGCAAACATAGTGCAGGGGCTGGTGTATGGATACACAACACAAACAAGGGAAATGCTTGCAAATTAGATTTTTCATGCACTAACAACATTGCAAAATATGAGGCCCTTCTCCTTGGCCTGCACATACTCAAAAATTTAAAGGCCGAAAAGATATCAGTCCAGGGAGACTCTGAGTTAATCATCAGAAAAATCAAAGGGGAATATGCAACCAAAAACCCTAGACTCATAGAATATAGAAACACTGTTTTAGATCTCCTGAAAACTTTTGAAAAATATGAACTTATGTTCATACCAAGAGCCCAAAATCACCTGCCAAACGAACTTGCTTTTGCTGCTAGTAATTTCCAAATACCACAAATCGATGAAAAGTTCACTATAAAGGTAAAAAACAAACCAGCAGTGCCTGATAATGAAGATCATTGGTAGGTATTTAACAATGATAAACATATAGAGGATTTCCTGCAGTCAAAAAATGAGTTGTCCGCAGCATAACCAAGTTTCAGCCATGAAAAAGAATGTTTAAATGGAGAACTAATTCCTGAAACAGAGTTCTCCTCTCCTACTGATATAAATCAGTTTGATCATCTTTTCAAAGCAAAATTATCTGATGATCCAGACCAAAAGGACCTTGAAGTCTTGGAGTGTAAAGGTGATACCATACCCAAAGGTCTTGCTCCATTAGAACAACTCTTTGATTTCAACAATGTGTCTAAGGAACCGAAAGCAGAACCCATGGAAACTAATGTGGAAGAGCACAATATAGGTAGCACAACTGAGCCTAAAATGATTAAGTTGTCTAGCACCCTTCCTGCCCACATCAAACAACAATACATAGCACTCTTCAAAGAGTTTATAGATGTTTTTGCATGGGAGTATAAAGATTTGAAATCATATGACACTAGCATCATTCAGCACAAGATTCCTCTTAAGGAAAACCAGAAACCTTTTAGACAGGAAATTAAGGAGGATAAACCCTGTTTTATTTCCTGTAGTAGAAAAAGAAATTAGGAAGATGTATGATGCAGGGATCATTGTCCCTATCAGATACTCGGACTGGGTCTCCAATCTGGTATCTGTCAGGAAGAAGACAGGGGAGATTAGGCTGTGTATTGACTTCAGGAACCTTAATAGAGCCTCTCTGAAAGATAACCACCCCTTGCCAAAAATGAACCACATTCTTGAAAGGCTAGTTGGGTCAAAAAGAATATCATTGTTGGATGGGTTCTCGGGTTATAATCAAGTGTTAGTCCTCCCAAGTGATCAACATAAGATAGCCTTTACCACACCTTGGGGGACATTCATGTATGTCAAAATTCCATTTGGTTTGATGAATGTAGGGGCCACTTTCCAGAGGGCCATGGACATAGCCTTCTCAGAAGACATAGGCTATTTTATAATCATTTACCTTGATGACATTACTGTTTTCTCCAAAATTGATGAAGAACATTTGGAACATTTAAGGAAGGTTTTTGAGAAATGCAGAAGGTTTGGCTTGTCTTTAAATCCCAAAAAGAAACTCTTTGGCCTCCAGGAAGGAAAGCTTCTTGGTCATATAATATCTGAAGAAGGGATCAAAATAGATCCTAAAAGAATTGATGGCATATTGAATATCAGCCATCCTAGGAACCTCAAAGAATTACAGTCTTTCATTGGAAAGATAAATTTTTTGAGGAGGTTCATCCCCAACCTTGCTGAGCTATTAAGAAATATCACTAACATGCTCAGGAAAGAAGTAGATGTTAAGTGGACAATGCAAGCTAGACAATCATTTGAACTAGTAAAGCAAGCCCTTACTCAAGCACCATTCCTTATCAGTCCTGATTTCACCAAAGATTTCTATATTTTTTCCTTTGCATCTGAACATACAATAGCTGCAATGTTGTTGCAAAAGAATAGTTTGGGGCAAGAACAAGCTATATCCTTCTTCAGCAAAGCCTTAAGAGATGCCCCACTCAAATACAACATCATGGAGAAGCAAGCCTTAGCACTGGTAAAAGCATTAAAGGACTTTAGGGTGTACATTTTACATTCACATATCATTGCCTTTGTGCCACACACTGTAGTCAAAGATATTCTAAGTCAAGACCCCGATGGTAAAAGGGGAAAATGGATTTCCACTATTCTAGAATATGACTTAGAAATCAGGCCTACTAAACTCATCAAGGGACAAGGATTAGAAAAACTCATGGTTGAGTCTAATTTCAAAGCTCTAGATATGAATATGGTTGATGCCTTGGAAGAAATAGAAGAGTTCCCAACACCATTTACTAAAGAAACATTCATGAACTCTCCATGGTATGCTGACATCATTTATGTGTTGCTTTATTTAAATGCTCCTCCTTCTTTGTCAAAAACAAAAGCCAGATTTTTAAAACATAAGGCTTTAAATTATTGCATGATAGATGGAGTTTTATATTGGAAAAATGCTGTTGGGATACTACTAAAATGTTTACTTGAGGTTGATGCAGGAAAAAACATGCATGAAATGCATGAAGGAGAATGTGGGGGGCACTTAAATTGGAAAACCACAGCAAACAAGATCCTCAGATCTGGTTACTATTCGCCCACCCTTTTTCCAGACACCCAAAAACTAGTAATGTCTTGCCACAAGTGCCAAATTTTTGATGGTAGAAGAAAGCTCTTGCCCTTACCCTTGAAGCCTATTAGTGTTGAAGCACCCTTTCAATAGTGGGGTTTGGACTTCATAGGGGAAATCCATCCATCCTCCTCAGCCCAGCACAAATGGATCCTTATAGCCACTGATTATTTTACCAAATGGATAGAGGTTGTACCCACTAGGAATGCTACTGACTCTGTCATTATTAAATTCCTTGAGACCAACATATTGTCCAGATTTGGCTGTCCTAGAAAAATAATCACAGACAATGCTGTTGCCTTTAAATCCAAGAAGATGGTTGATTTCTGCTATAAATATCAGATCACCTTGGGCCACTCCACTGCCTACTACCCCAAAGGAAATGGACTTGCTGAAACCTCAAACAAGAGCCTGATCAACATCATAAAAAATTTGTTGGAGAAAAATCATAAAGCATGGCATGGTAAGCTTGTTCATGCCTTGTGGGTTGACAGGTTAACCACCAAAAAATCAATTAATACGTCCCCCTATCAGCTGGTCTATGGCATGGATGTTGTTTTCCTAACATTATTAGGAGTTACAGTAATGAAACTCCTTCACAAAGTCCAAGCTGAAGAAGATGATATGCAGAGAAGGATCAATCAGACCATCCATTTGCAGCAGACCAGAGAGGAAATTTATCAGAGAATTCAAAAAGTCCAAGAAAACATTGAAAGGCTATTTGACAAAAAGACTAAAGCAAATGACTTCCAAGTTGGAAATGTGGTTCTCAAATGGGATTCAAGGAGGGAAGAGAAAGGAAAATAGGGTAAGTTTGAAAATCTATGGAAAGGGCCCTACATTATTCATTCCATAAGAGGGCATAATGCATTTTTTCTGCAAGAACTGAATGGTGAAGAAGTGTTGGGAGGTCCTGTAAATGGCAGGATGCTTAAACACTATTTCTGTCAAGAGTCTTAGTTTTAGAGTTTTTTATCCATTGTACATACCATTTGCATAAAGAAAAGAGGAAAGAAAAATACAAAAACAATAAAAAATAGAAAAGAGGGCAGAAATAAAACAAGAAAGGTACAGCTCCATACCAAAAAGAGAAATAATGCTTGAAAGTGTGCAAGCTAAAATGCCACTACTTTAAGGAGCACTACTGTCCAATCATACAGCCTAATCATGATTGGGTAGATTTTAATTTACTGCTGATAGGATAGTGAAGAATATTTGCCAAACTTTTTAATCTTGGCTTATCAGTAGAACAGGTTAGGATAGAAGAAAGAGAGGTTCAAACATGCTGAAAATCTGAACCTAGAATCATAAGAAAATATGGCTCTAATTCTCTCAAAACTTGAGCCATAGAGAAGAAGAGAACTGGGTCTAACATGCTCAAAACTTGAACCAGCAAAGAAGAAGGAAACAACTCTAACAGGATCAAAACCAGAGCTGAAATGAAGAAGGAAAGTTGACTCTAAAAAGCTCAAAATATGAGTCACAATAAGAAGGAATATGGTTCTGAATTTCAGATCTTCAACCTTCAAGATTTTGGTTTGAATTTCTACAGGTTTCAGATCATGTGCAACTTGTTTTTATGCCATGGACCCACAACAAATCAAACAGTCTGATCCTGGTTTGGCTGTGTTTACATTTCTGTTTTGGAATATAGAGAATGAAAATATGTCAGAAATTTTAATCCTGACAGATAGTAGTTAGGTAGAGAAACTTATGAGTTCAACTGCTTAATCTAAACTCATGGAGAAATAAGGGTAGCATTAGATAGGTTTATTTTTCTGTTTGCAAAATAAAATGTTGGAAATTTTTTTTGCCAGTCCAAGTACACTCAAAGTAGAAAACAATGTTAGGACAAATAGTTTGGGGTAGGTAGAAGTGTTGTTCAGATGGATTTCTTGCTGCAGGACAGTGAAAAGTTGTCAAATGAAGAATTCTGCCTAATGGAATGGCACTGGTCTGTTAAATCCAGAGATTACTGAGGTTCTGGACACCTAAAGGGCAAGTTGTCCTCCCCAAGTGGAGCCACTATTAGCCACCTATAAATTCTGATATACCTAAGGGTGGCTAAATTTGTTGTCAAGCCTTCAAGAGATATATTTCCTTTGAAAATCCATCATCTTTGAAGTCTTATGATGATTCTCTGCCCTTTTAATTAATCTTCACTGCTGCTTCCATCAAAAGGGTCTCTAGAATCTGCTGTTCACTAATGAAAACTGCTTCTAAGACTCCACTCTTTCATTTTCACCTCTCCATTTCATTTTCATTACGTCCTCCATATCATTCATTCTTCCCCATGTAACTCTTCCTTTTTCTCCATCCTAACCTCCAAAAGCATCAAAACCCTCTTAAAACCTTATATGTCCCCCTTATTCAGTTTTAAAATCCTCTCTTTCATCTATCAGAACCCTCATTTTGGCTTTAAAATCCCTGTTTTAAGCCTAAAAATGATCCTTTGCACTATAAGGCATTTAAGCCCCCGAGGGCTTATTTCCTTTAGCCTTTTCCCTCACATGACCTCACCTCTGCAACCAGGTGCTAAGCCCTTATCGCTAATCACAATCGGAGTTTTCCCCTTTTCCCTTTTCATTCTTTATCTCCCCCCGCCGATGCGATAAGCACCTTTCCCTCTTAACCTCGGTCACCTTATTCTCCCACATAACCACGTTTTTTCCTTATGGTTGGCCCCCGCCATCGCAATCATAGAACATTGATCCCCTTTGTTTTTCCCCTTTCTCCTCCGATCCTCTGATCTAATCTCGACCGTCGAATCCACAAGAACCGATGGCTGAGATTCAATCGCGCTCCACTCATAACTCCTCCACCACCGCGCCCGCCGATTAATCCCGACCGTTGATCTCCCTTCTGATCCAGCGGCCAACATCCAATCGCATCGACAAAGTTATTTTCATCCACCAGGTCCCAAATCATTTTTCCGATGCAATCTCAGCCGTCCGTTCATGCAGATCCGACGGTTCACACTTAAACCGCCGTTCACCCCGCGACAAAAAAGACCACAATATCTACAGGGCCCCACCATGTGTTCCACCCACACACATTGCTGCCTATCGCATGCAATCCGCACCATCGGATCTACCGCCCATCATCCGATGGCTGACACTCCATATCACAAAATTTCTACGCCAGAGGTTTAACACAAAAATTTTGTGAAATGGGTGGTTTTGAGAAATCCACGTGGCGATCAGTGTATGGAATCATGTTCCAAAATTGAATATCGCCTCTCCCCCATTTCATTTTGTGAAAAACATTCTCGGTTTTCTGCCATACCACTGTCCTCGTCAACGTCATTCTCGCTTTTAATCTCAGTCGTCGATCTCTGAGATCGAACGACTTGTGTTATATCGGGGCCCCATTCGTTTTCCCTTCATATATTCTCCCAAACAACTTTGTCAAACAATCTCCACTGTAGATCATCCTGATTTAACGATCCATATCTCTCGTCGCACCCAAACCCCCATCAGAACTGGTTAGCTACTCTGCCAAGTTTTTTTCCCAATTTCTGTTGCAATCACCACCTCCTCACTGCTCCTCCACCACACCGAGAGCCTTTGCAAGCAGTCTAAACCAAGCCCGTAGGTTTTCATAACAATTTATCATATGTTTGCAGGTTTTTTCATGGCCGATGAAGGATGAATGTTCTACAATCACATAAGCGACACAAAGGCTCAGATCAACGTCAAGGGGACCAAAACAGAAGGCGAGGTCGTGTCAATCAATGGATCAGATCCATGAATCTTTAGTGACCCTCCAGCTTAGCGAAACCCTCCACCTATACCCAGAACACTCAGAAAGATGAGGATCGCATATCTAGTGGCAGAAGACAAGGCATAGAAGATTAATAAAACCTTTGAGGACATCAGTACATAAGTAGTTCGAGCAATCAGCAAGGATAAAGCATAAGAAAAGCTAAACATTCTGAAGTACAAAGAGACAGAGCAGTTATTAGCACAGAATGTTGATTGACACAGACATAGCCCCTCTCCATGCGCAAAGGCCTACCAAGCAGTTATTACACCAAAGAAGCTACTACAACTGTCAGAAGCAGTTATTTAGAAGTATGGGAGTCCTTAAAGCCCATTCTTCCACTTAACTCACCCCATAGGAGATAACAGTAATGCTGTATATAGTATCTCCTCCCAAAGGACACTCTGTGGATGATTTATGTCATGTCAAAGGGACCTAAACAAGCAACGAGGTCACCAGGTCTATCCAGGACTTATTGTTATGCTTATGACACAACATGGAGCATTAAAATACCCTCTCCTATCTCTGATGATCATTAAAAATTTCTTCACCTATTTTTCCCATTTTCTCTATAAAAACTCTTTGAAGTCTCATTGTAAAAGGTTGGCATTTGGTGTTTTCAAAAGTAATACATGGATTGCTGCTTTGAAGAAGCATTGGTTTTCTGAAGGAGTGTGAAAGTTTCTGTTTTTCTGTTGATGAAGGAGGCTGGACCATTGGATCCCTGAGCCTGGTTTTGGTGAAGTAATCTCTTATTGTTAATGTTGTTTCTCGTTTATCACTTTGTTCCATTATTCTTTGACTTACAGTAGGATAAAAATTTTAGGCAGAGAAATGTATCTTAGAAACACCTCTGACCTATTTATCCTTCAATGTTTATATATTTTCCACCACTGAACATGACAGGGTAGTCTAATAGCTCTCTTGAATTTTTAGTTTGTTTTATTTCAGAAATGGTAAATTCAGTTGTGTTAAAGACTGTTTAGGCGTTCCCTCTTTCTTTGCCACTGAATGTTGTATCTGAAATCTACCTTTAATTATTAATGCTTGCAGTTTGACAGAGAGGCATGTTTCAATCATACCCTCTATTCCTTACTGTAATAATTGTGTTGAAGGTCCCTATAATTGCAGTCCTGGATGTCTGAGGCATTCCCTCTTCTTTGAATGCAATTGTATGTCTTTGTTGATTAAGCTCTCAACTATGAACTTGTAGGAGGAAATAGGGCGTTCCCCAGATCCTACAATTCATTTAGAAGGTTTTAGTCTGCATTTCTCCTTTCTTTGAGTGTTTATGTTGATTAAATCCATAACAGTGAGCTTACTGGAGGAAATAGGGCATTCCTTGAATCTTTTAAGCCATTGTGAAAGGGTTTAGTCTGTTTTTCACTCTTAGTCCTTAACGTTCATCCCATTTCACCTATATTATTCAACAGATCCTTGACTGAGTTAGATTTTCCCTCTGGTTTCCCTTCCTTCTCAATCAGAAGTATTTGGACTTTCACATGACTCAATTGCCCAATGGCTTGTAGATTCCCATGCTCTATCTATACTGCATGAAACATATTTGTCCAACCAAACAAACAAACAACCCTACACCTCATAACTAGCCTAAAATCAACTACTAAAACTTTCAAGACACATCCTTATAAAAATATTGAGAGATCCCTTTCTGAGACTAGGAGGGCTAGATCCTAGAGCTCTAAAGCTTGGTTTGCATGTTGCCTTGTCACTTGGCGTGCCAATCTGCCAAATCACAGGACCCCAACAACAGTCATGCCAACCACGCAGACCCTTCAAAGCTCATAATGCAATGAAGCAAACTTCAATTTCACAAATTTCAGTGTTTGATTTGGCTAATAATGTCCATATGAACATGTTTTCAAGTGAAAGAGTGAGAAAATGGTGATCAAGTGGAAGGAACGGGAACATAGTGAAGATGATGAGCTTGCCATGGAAAATGAGAGATGCATGGAAGCTCTCAGAGACTGTGGACTAAAAAAATTCTTCTTGACACCATGTCTCAGAGCTCAACCGGAGCTGCTACAATACTTGATCCATATCTAGGATGAGGATCAGGAAAAATTCATTCTTCGAGAGCAGGAGCTCAAGATCGATGTCTCGGATATCTAATTCATTACAAGATTGTCGCGAAGGGGGGTAGCACCAATCATGACTGGTACCCGGCCCACCATGGAGAGCATGGGCATGGTAATTGACAGGGTATGTCCAGGGACACGGAAAGGATTAGGAAGTGGGAAGGTGGACATCCAGACTATCCCAAATCTAATACTGAGGGTAGTGCTACACACGATTGCGCGAGCTGCGGGATCACAAGCACCACATGAAGCAACAAAAACATAGTTACTTCTTGCCGTAGACTTCTTGTCATTAGCCATTTACAACTGGGCAGAGGCCGTGACAATCAATATAAAACGTCAGTTAACAAAGTGCAAGAAGAACAAATTGAAACAATTTGGTTTTGGATCTATCTTAGTATCTTTCATTCTCGAACAACTACCAATCTTTCAGCGTCAGGAGGTGATAGTCCCGACACCACCAGCACTAAAAAAATGGATGGCCTGATGGGCAGCTCTGATGCCAAGGTCAGGGGACGATGAGTAGATGTCCTAGAGACCTGAGTTCTTTGATTGGCTCCACTGACAGTTGATTGTCGTGGAGGAATGGCCCTATTTTGGCACAGATTTTACTGTGATTCAGACCTCCCACTCCCGAAAGGAGAGGATTGGGATGAAGCACTTAGTAAGACTCATTTTTTAAATTTTTATAAGTAATTTGTTTTTTTTGGTATGTATATTCTTACACTTTATCGATGCATTTGTAGATGTAGGCCCAGAGAGACCTGCAGGGATGTCTCCGATAGTGAGGCGACTACCTTGTGATTTTGACGTTGCCCCTCAAGGTGAGGAGGAGGAAATCATGCACAAATTGGAGGGAATCACCCATGGGGTCCCGGACTATGCACATTTCGACGATGTTCCTCGTGCATATCAAAGACATACTGTAGGGGTGTTGAGCTGAGTTCACCGCTTGTCGAGGCGGCTTGTTTGAGCAATGACATGCTCTCATGATCATCATGTCGATTAGACACCTAGGCTTTTATTATGCATTTTGTTGAAAGACATGATGTCTCAGGATGTAACAGAAACACACATATTTTGAAACTTATGGTGCACACTGATGCAAACCTTCGATATATATATAAACATCTATTTTCCTATTTTATATGAGTCTCTCATGTGATGATGATTTTACAGATTACGCAAATGTCTATCTAATACAATGTTAGCCACTGCATTAGTCAATGTATTCATTTGTCTAGGAATATGTTGATATGTGATATAATAAAAATGTCTTTCCAGCAAACGAACACGTAAATACAATCTTAAAACGTGTGGTTTTCTAACTGAATAATGCCCATTAAGCTGAAGAACAACAATATGTGAGTCTAGATTTACAAGCAATGCACTAATGCCTAGGTAAATTGCCTCGGTTAATAGTTCAATGAAAACACTATATTCAACGACATTGTTTGTAGTATGTCCTAGAAAAATACCTTGCAGGTCTATCAACTCACCAACAGGATCATAAATCACCCAGGCTGCTGAAGAAAAGTTTCGGGTACTGCAGGAAGCACCATCCGTGAAACCGACATAAGGGGTAATAGACATCTGCACAATAAGCAACGACCCAATAAGCAGGAAAGTGCTCACAAAACACACCAAGAAAAAAAATGTACAAAAATGAAAAAAAACCTATGTACAGAAAACATGCACGAATGGTTCACGCATAATACTTCTTGAGATACAACCCATTCCTGGGTTGATCTAAAGGATAACCTTCGTAATCAATAAGCTCATAGGCCCCGTTCTTCAAAATGTGTTTAACGATGTAAGGCCCATGCCACATGGGTTGAAATTTTCCTGCCCCCAGATTATCATGACCTTGATCGTACAAGAGGACAAGGTCTCCCTCTACAAAGGAGCAAGGGGAAACTGATTGGTCAAAATGGGATTTGACCCGCTTCTTCTGTGCCTCGATGACCAAAGTAGCAAAGCGGTGAGTTTCATCCAGACTCTCTAAGTATATAAGATGCTCTTCTTCAGGTGAAGTGTTGGGCAGTAATTCAATAACTAATTTGAGCGAAGGAATTTCACATTCAATCGAAAGGGTAGCTTCCAGACCGTAAACAAGCTGGAATGGAGTGAATCTAGTCGCATCCTTAACTGAGGTTTGATATGCCTAGAGAGACAAAAATAACATGAGATGCCAATTGGATTTGTGGATCCCAATCGTACGTTGAAGCATAGTGACTAGAACTTTTTTCACGGCTTCAACCTAGCCATTGGCCTGAGGATAGTACGACGTTGAGCTGTCGTGACGCAAGCCCAAAATAGAAGTCAACTATGCCACCATATAATGCTAAAAATGGGAACCATGATCGGTAACTATGGCTTGAGGGACACCAAACCTAGAAATGATGTGGTTGAATATGAACTGAGTGGCTATCTTACCGTCGGCAGCAAGTGTAGGCATTGCTTCAGCCCATTTGGTGAAGTAGTCAACGGCTACGATAATATACGCATGCCCCCCAGTTGAGTGAGGGTTACACATCATAAATTTCATGCCCCACTTTTCTAAGGGACCAACGGTAATAACAGGGTGGAGATGTGTAGGCGGCGCATGGATCTTGTGCTGATAGATCTGGCATTCATGGCATTTACGGATAGAAACAATGCAGTACTTGAAGATAGAGGGCCAGAAATACCTAGTATGAAGAATATTCTGTTGAGTGGCATAACCAAACATGTGACCACCACAAGTGCCACTATGGAAATCATTTAGAACTCTCTCAGCTTCCTTGATGGTCAAACATCGATGGAGAATGGAATCTACTCTAACACGGTAGAGTGTATCTATGACTATACGATAAGGTTTCGATTGATGGCGGATGCATCGGCGAGAATCCTTTGTCAAATCAGATCTAAAAGTCGAAGTCTAAAGATATAATATGATATCACCGTACCAAGGAACGAGGGTGGGAATCAGAACAAGTGTATCGTCTGGAATGTGTTCTTCAGAACTAGATGGAGCAGAGTTAGAAGGAAGAGAGCAGATTAAATCAAAAAAGATTAATGACTTCTTCGACTTGGTCGTAGTAAACTCCAAATCGAACTCTTGGAGGATAACAATCCACTTCGAGTATTTACCCCCCAGCAATTGTCGAGACAATATGTAAGTCATGGGGTTGCATTCAGAAATCACAGTTAGAGTACGCAACAAGATATAATGACGAAAACGTTGAACTGCTTGAACCGCAACTAACACTAACTTCTCGACATGGGCATAGCGTGTTTCAGTATCGAGAAGGTTACGAGAGAGGTAGTAAATAACATGCTCATTACTGTCATCATTGTCTTGAACCAGAACCATGGAAATTGTGTTAAAACTGGCAGCTAAATAGAGGGAAAAATCATGATGATAATTTGGAGGATGCAAAAGAGGAGCATTGACGGGAAACGTCTTCAATGTGTCAAAATATTTATGAGCAATCTCATCCTAGAGGAATGGGACACCCTACTTTAAAAATCATGTAAATCCTTTAGCTACTTCAGCATAGTTAGGGATAAAGCGCCCTAGAAAATTAGCCTTTCCTTGCAGACTCTGCAGCTGATGTAGTGAAGATGGAGAGGGGAGATTGATAATAGCCTCAACTTTGAGAGGATCAAGGCAAATCTCGTCTTTGGACATGATAAACCCTAGGAGTCTACCAGAATCAACGCAGAAGATGTACTTGTGCATATTTAACCAGATGTTATAGCATTGACAATGAAGAAAAATCTGACGAAGATGGCCAGGATGGTCCTTACGCTTAGCTGAATGAGCAGGAAGGTCGTCCAGATAAGTTTGAATGATGTGCTTAATATCGTGAAAATCATAGGACATCACTCGCTGAAATGTGGCCCTAGTATTTTTTCAACCGAAAGGAAGCTTCTTATTTGCGAAAGTACCCCAAGGAAAAATGAAGGCTGTCTTATGTTTATCAGTCGAGAGAATGTTAATTTGGTTATAACCAGAAAAACCTTCCACGAGGGAAAATATATTGCTCCCATCACAATCATCAATGATCTGATTGATAAAGGGAGTAGGATAATTATCCTTAGGACATGCCCGATTGATATCACGGTAATAAACAAAGACGTGAATAGTCCCCTGTTTCTTATCTACAGGTACGATGTTAGACTCCAATTCTGTCAAGGGAATCGGGTAGATGAAACCAGCGTTGAGAAGTTTTTCAACTTCACTTTTAATAGCGGTAGCCTTTCGAGGGTGTACAGGATGAAGGCGTTGATGAAAAAGCTTTGAACTAGGGTAGGTAGGAATCTCATGCACTACTGTAATAGGATTGATACCAGGAATTTCTTCATAAGACCATGCAAATACGTCGCGAAACTTGCAGAAAAGGCTAGTATAAACATGGACTTCATTGGAAGAACTTGTGACTCCAAGATGGATGTTCTTGACAATTCCTGGTTTGACGGAAATGTCAATAGGCATCGTTTGCGTAATGTTACTCAAGTTACCTTTTGTAAAGACTTCATGTGTCAGAATAGGTGTTTGAAGCAGAGGAGAAGGAACCTGAGATGCAAACCTCTCAAGACATGTAGACATGGCCTCGAGGCCAGGCATAAACGAGGAACGATGATGACCATCATCCCATGGTAAATCCTCAAGATACATAGTTTCCACGATGGCTTCATCAGAAGGAAATATCTCTCGCAAGGGATCGGATGAATCCGAATCACTAAGCCAAAGGGATTGATAATAAGCATAGAGAGAAATTCTTAAAGGATCATGATCAGAAGGTGGAGGATTAGAAGCTGCAAGAAGTTCACAATAATCAATCTCAATCGAACTTAAAGGCATCGAATCTCCAAAAGAATCGACCTGTTCAGGTGAAGGGATGATCCAGGGGTCATCAGACCGAGACATCATATTGATCTGAACAGTGTTGGGTGGAGGAAGAGGAAAAATTCCCATGAGGGCAAGATCTTTGAAAATACACAACCCAATGCTGTCGTAGGGAGTAGGGATCTTATCCATGTATGGAACATTGTTCTCGGAAGAAGAAGTGAAGAATGACAATTGATCAATAGTAATAATCTTTCCTTCTTGCGGGAATTTTAGGACACAAAAGAGAGTGGATGGAATGCATAACATGGCATGATTCCAACTGTGACCGAAAAGAAGATTGTAATTTAGTTTGGCGTCAACTACTTCTACCTCAACATTGACTATCTTCCCTTTAAAAGTAATCGGTAAACTAGCGAGAACACCTAAGGGTTTTTATTCTCTTCCATCAAATTCTTCCAAGGCATTTGGTGACGAATAAACAGGTGCATAATTGTTCATCATGAACACTTGAGAGCCAAAAGGGGCAGAGGATTGAGGTTGCTCTACCATCTGGGTTTGCTGAGATGGAAAAGGTTCTTTAAGAGCAGTTGTATTTCCCTGGGTGCCTTTGAGAAATCTACTTACTTTGGCCCGTCGAGGACAGTCCTTGGTGTAGTTCTCTTCATCACAGATCAAACAAGTGTACTTCAGCTTGCTTTGTGAACCATCATCAACATGAGATTTGGATGAATTTGGTTTCGGGGTATCGGCTTTGGCCTTTCCTTTACCCTTATTTTTCCCTTTGGAAGTTTTATCTACCAGATTGGCCTGAACAGTATTGAATTCCATGGTTTTACTAGGATTTAGGGTGGGATGAGAAGCAACATCATTGGAAGAAGTGGAATTTTGCTTCCCAGGATTTTAAGGAGAAGACTTATGAGAAGTATGAGACACAGAACCAATAATACCGTCAACAGATGGGGTTGCTGGTGCTTTAGAAGTTCCAGGTCGCGGGGCATTAGGAAAACTATCATACAACGTGCCATACTGAGAGTACACAAGATCAAGGTACTGGGCATGTGCAATGGTTTTTTCCTCGATTACACATGCCCCCATAGCTATGTCTTTAGCGATCTAATTGAAAAAGGAGATAGTAAACCAATCAGTTAGAAGCTGATCAGGAATATCAAACTTAATCAAGCGACGATGACATCTCCATTCATGAATATGATCTAAGATATGGGTAGCTCGATCCTGTTTCAAGGATGTGAGGAAATGTGTCCCGGTCTCATAACGAACCGGTAACTGGGAATGAGTAAGGAATGCCATGGAAAGAGAGTTGAAATCTTGAAAGATGCGACAAGATAACTCAATGTACCACTTGGCAGCAGCACCAGTAAGTGTCCATTGGAAAAGACAGAGTCGAATGGAATCATCAACCCAAGAGTTAGAGGAACACCACAAGTGGTAATTCATAATATGTGCTTGGGGGTCTTCTCTGGACTTACCCTCAAATTTAGGACAAGCACCAAGAATCTTAGTTGGAACCGGAGGCCAATACGGGTTATGAAGAATCAGATCGTTCGTTAAATTTGACACATCAAGCAGTTCCAACATAGCAAGAAATGGTAATTGAGGATTAAAAGGCATTGGAGGTCTTTGATAAGGACTCATGTTAACATTCCACCCAGCCTACGAGAAATTTTGTCCCCATATGTTTTGTCCCGGAGGATTCTAACCATAAGGGTTATAGGCTGGATGATTCTGTTGGTATTGGGGTTGAGGACTAGGATACTAATTCTGAGCATACCATTGAGGTCCTTGCGGAGAAACATATGGTTTTTGTTACAGAATGTAAGCATGGCCTTAAGGTTGATTATACACCAACTGAGATGGATTTTGAGGGTGAAAAGTAAAACCTCGAGGTGCACTATATACCAGTTGATATTAACCTTGGGGGTAATAAGCACCTTGGGGTTGAGCAAGTGGACCCTGCTGAGTAGGTTGAGCAAGCTCCTGAATTGGTATACCCTGCTGAAATGGATAAACTGGTTGAACCGACTGCTGAATAGGTTGAACAGGTTGTTGAACAAATTGAATCGACTGTTGAACAGGTTGAACTGGCTGTTGAGTTGGTTGAACAGGTTGTGCCTGTGGAATGGGTTGACCTGGATAATGAGGACCACCAGGTTGCCCCTGTGGAAGAGGTTGGCCTGATGGAAAATATGGACCAGGTTGACCTGGAGCAGGACTGGAGGCTTGTCCTTGTTACACAAAGGTTTGGCCATACTGAGCATACGGCTAATGTTGTACAAGAGGTTGTCCTTGTGACAAATACATTTGATCCCCAGGAACAGAAGATTCTCGTGGCTGATATTGAGGTTGACCAAAAGGACTGGAGGGTTGTCCTTGTTGGACCAAAGGTGGATCCCTGCTGAGCCAAAGGTTGTCCCTGTAAGGGTTTTCCTTACGAGCTAGACGATTGTGCCGATAAGGTCAGTCTAAGATGAGGAACGGTATGATAAGGATCATAAACAACCTGATAAGGATCAATAGGAGGCAAATAAAAAGGATTAATACACTCGTCATAATGATGCAGAGGAGGAAAAGAATAAATAGGGTTACCGACAACATCATAGTGATGAGGATTGACAGGAACCTGGGGCTGCTGAGAACTCTGAGAGTTTTGCTGCTGAATAGCCAGCAGATATTCTTCAAAAGTGAGGCCACTAGGAATCATCAGTGAATTCGAAGCTGCATCAGTGGGTGCAGTCTTCAGAGCACAAGTTTGTGATTTTCTAAAACCCTGGTTGATAAGCCACGTGGGATTAAGGAAAATAGACCTTCGGGTGTGAAAGGATCCTGACGACTATTTCGTAACAACTGACGTAGACGAAGCCACATAAACGGTAGGTTGGACTGGAATAGATGTAACAGTGACTAATGAACTCAATGTCGAAGGTGAGAGTCCCAACGAAGGGAGGATCATACTCCTAGGAGAGGTGGATGCGCTGGATTGTGCTATGGAGGAAACACCAGACATAATCTGACTCAAGGACCTATATCCAGGTGGAAGTGACACCGATGGTGGAGAATATTGAACAAAAACATGCGGAAGATCTTTAGGGAAAATTTGATATTCACTTGTAGAAACAGGCATTCCTTCACTGTCAATAGGACTTGAAGAATCCATGTCTGAAGAGGTCATAATATCAACAAAGAGACGATGGGGACTCGGAGGTATAGCAGCAACTATAAATGGTGATCCCGAATTAAGAGGAGGAAATTCTTCCTCGTCCCCAAAACCGAAGCAAGCACCTAGAGGAGGCCAATTGAACTCAACTTACTCTTCAGGAGGAGATCATGAAGCAAGAGGTAAAACAGTCGGGAGAATAAGCTGCGAAAAATCAACAGACCTAGTGGACTGAGGGGTTTTGTAAGAAACATCAGGAAAAGAACTACCACTAGGAGGCAGTGAAGAAGACGACGAAACTGGTAGTTCCACCACTGTGACCGTATTTCAAAACATAAAAGGAAAAAGAGATAGTTAAAAGAAGGCTTCAAGACCAAAATCTAAGGAAAAAAAAACAAGCCAAGTAACAAACTCTAAACAGGTATGTAATCGTGGGCATTTTATTTTACAACATTGAAACCAAAATTTTTTGTTTCATGTTTTAAGAGTCAAGAAACAAATAAAGGATGACTCTAGTCACTTTCAATTTTAAACGAGCGTGAAAGGACAAGTGCTTGTTGATCTCTTATCTTCTTAAAGATTCACAAAAATATCGAAATGACTGCTCTGGTAATCTAAGAAAGAGGGTGTACCAAGTTTCCGTGCACTGTCATATACACCTTGGTGATCAAATGAAAGAGAAATGAACAAGGAATTTCCATACGTGCAGGTAGTCTCCCTGAATGTTGTGTTCAATAAAGGATTTCAACTTATGAGGGTCTCCCTTTATATACTCGATCGTACGGGGAGCACAAGTCTGTACTAGAGCTTTCTAAAGCCAAAAGGCGAATGAAAGCTACTAGGTTTTAAGACGCTGGAACACGTCTCTAGCCTAGACCACTAAAATATTTGCGTTAGGTTCCAATGTTTCCTTAGGTTAATTCAATTGATTTTATAGTTGATCTTGAATTAAGTTTCAATTTCAAGGCCTTACTGAATGTTTATCTCAAATTCCCTAAATGAAAACTATATGCAACTTAACACCATTTTTCAATTCAATGAATGCTAATTACAAGAAGGATAGAGAACTTTCAAACAATAGCAATCAAATGAAATCAAACAAAGAAAATCGCTAATGCATCTAATTCAGTCAAGAAAAAACTAAAAAAATTATTTCCTGGTTAATCAAGCACTAGTTATGCGAAATAAATTTCCTTTTTCATGCAAACTAAAGAAATCAATTTTTTGATTTTTCAATGAAATGAAACACACAATGCACTAATAATACAGAAAAACAAAACAAGCACTAGTTCGAGGATTGCGAATGCAAAGAGCTAAACCAAATGATCGATGAAATCAACACAAACACAAAGATGCACTCAAACCAATGATGCACTCTTCCAATCAAACAGGAAGCTATGAAATGATCCCGTCAAGCAATGTGATCTATGCTTAGAGTAGCAAGAATAAAAATCAAACGAAACTCGAAATGATCATTCAACCAGACCAAATGCTCAAAGGATCAAAAAGCACTAAACGCAATTTATTAAGAGATGTGACTGACAAGAATAAAAAGAATTGACTTCCAATCAGAAGGCTCAGTGAGCTAGGACATTCATAAACCCTAAGGCCATAAAATGCACTGATAAGTAAATGGATGTACAACTGAGAAAAACAAGCCTATGACAGTCAAAACAATCTCAAAAAAACAATTGCACATCAAAAATCCACCCAGAGGCAAGTAAAATTGACCAAAAACTTAAAAGGACAGGCAATCCAAACCCTACAGGAGTCAACGCAACTATAATGATGTAATCTATGCCAAACAGGGGTTGGCGCTAGTGCAACACAAGCAACATGCGCCAATTCGCGTGAATGTTCAACCAAAAAATGTGCCAAGCCGGATATCTATGGGAAAATGAGAAATATAATGAGAAGAGGTCAATCCTGACACTCTAGAGCTGAAAAAGAGGACTCTAAACAAGCAACCAGACCAAAAAATATAGACAAACCAACAGACGACCAAAGTCGACTTGACAAGGGAAAAAAGACAAACTCACACTAATCCCCTGTGGAGTTGCCAAATTGTTATGAAGGTAAATCATATTTGTAGATAGAGATGATCCCTCTAGACCGAGAGTGGGTATAGAAATAATAGGAAAAACTAGAGTGTAGGTTTCTAATTACTGAATGAAATAGACGGAATAGATAGACCTACCTGGAGTCCAATGCTTTCGCCGTAGCTGTTGTAGTGGTGGCCTCTTGATTCTTGCCTTGGCAAATCACGATCCATTCGAAGTGATGCTTGGATACCTGCACAAGATTAACAAATGAGAGCACAATACGAAACAACGAAATCATTCATAATTACTAACCAATCAAGGAGGGTTAAGCATATTTCATTAAATAGAACACATCAACACAAAATGGGAACCAGACAATAGTTATACATATGTATTAAATAGAAGAAAGAGTTACAACCAAGCCTTGACGTCTCAGCCTCCTTTAGTAGGGTTCGATTAGAGCACTTCTTGATGAATGTCAGGGAATTCGGATGGGATGAAGGCAAAAGCCTAAGCTCTCTCAACGAGGGACTCTTCCATTCTATCTCTCCAGCGTTTCTGCTATATTATCTTTAGTTCAGCTAGCTTCATCAATGGAGGATGGCTATATTTATATAGGGAGAAGAGGAGGTTGGGATCCCTACTATAGTGGAAGGGAGGCCTTATCCCTTGGGAGGTTTCCCCAAAAGGTGGAAACAAGAGGCCAAAGGAGGAAGGTCGTGGTTATTCAATCGAACCACTCCCCATGACTCATCCACGAAGTTGTTGTGATTGAAACTTCGCCTCTATTTTTAAAAAACTTTCCATAAGTAGATTGGCGCGGGTGGCTAACTAAGCCAGAGCGCCAGCCGGCATGGGGGCCAGTGTTAATCTGCCTCATCGGCGCGAGGGCATAACTGGCTACCAGTGCCAAGGAAAAAACAAGGGTTTTTGGTTGTCTGTTTAGGAAATAGTCAACAGAAGGAATGGTAGACTCATGATAAGGGATGCAATGATGGTATTTGCAAGGCATGACACTTTATTTTGACCACTGAAATGAGCCTCCCATGTGCGGGATGGGGATTGCAAGGACAGTGACAAAATGCTATGTAACAACTACAAATAGACTATATTGTTGAATTGTGTAGCTTGGGAGTTACTCCACAAGCATATTAAGATGGGATTGTGTGAGTTTGATCACACAAGGATTTGTGGACAAAGAATCCAAGCAAAGGGATTTTGGACCCAAGATGGGGTTTAAAATCTAAAAGAAAATTAATATTTCCTAAGGTCTAAGTGGATAAAAATCATAAGTTCTAGAGGGTTCCTAAGAGGTCTAGTAAAAACTATTTAAGGAGGCCTTAGGGTGAAGGAAAGAACATCAAGTGAGAAGGAGCTCATTTGATCAAGGGGGTGAAGAGATATGTATTCCTAAAGTTGGTCGAGTACAAGGGCCGAGTAAGGGTTGCTAAAGGGAGGTCATGATCATCCTCCAAGAGCAAGATCATCATGTATTTAGGGTTCACACGAATGTTGCATCCCTTAATGGTCGGTTCGATCTAGGAACTAGGATGGCATATTGTTAGTTCTCTTCTTGAAGATTGAGCTTAAGAGAGGTTTATAATGAGTATCTGGGCATGTGATTTCAATGGTGTCTTTATTTGAAGGCCACGTCAAATTTTGAAATGTTAAAATTTGCAAAAAGAAATAGTGAAATAAGAAACTAGAAAGGACAAAAAGAAAAAATGCACCCACAATGGTGAGGAATTTTGATGCACCAAGAGTGAGGAATGTGGGGTGTCTAATTTATTTTTCCCTTAAATAAATTGGACAATAAATTGTAATTTCATCTCATAACAACTTATGTCAGTTAACTAAGTCATGATGACTGAGTTAGCTAAAGGAATTCAAATTGAGGGTCTAAGATGAGGCATCTAGAGGGATTCTAATATTTTTGGGGTCAAGTTGCAGTTGATGCATTAGTGGGGTGCAAGTGTGAATTAGTTAACTCAATTAAATGAGTTAAAATCAGTTTGAATAGTTCTAACTGAGTGATGAGCTAGTGAGAGGTCCAGTGAACTAAATTAGATTTAATTCACAATGACTGATCAATCCAATAACTGATAATTCTCTATTAATAGCTCCATGCTTGTAAGTTTCGAGGGAGACCTAGTTGAGACAGAGGTTAAAGGGAATATAACTATCAGTTGTATTTAGAGAAAATTTCCCATGTGAAATTATAAAGCCATTGGGATGCCATGATGGATTTCACAATCAAGGAAGACTTATTTTCCTAATTAATAGAGATTTAATTCCCTAGGAATTGCATGAGCAAGGTAGGCTGAAGTAAGGTTGAGAATTGGCTTAGTACTAGATCGAGTTTTCCTAGACCAGCAGGAGACAATTGGCAAAGTGCTAGAGAATCTCATGAGAGATTAAGCATTTTATTGTTTCATGATTCCTTGACTTAATACACAATAAAGATAGAGGGGTTTTGAGAAGTTGTTTTCCCTAGATACATCTTGTGTTGTGCGAGTGATAATTTATTTCTCTTACTTATATGTGATTGTGCGATCGTGTTTTGTTTCTGCAAATTGTAGGAAGGATTCAATATCTTGTTTTAGTACATTACAAGATCAGATTGAATCTCATAGGTTAGATTTTCTACATGGTATCAAAGCAAGAATTTTTTGGGTGGTGATTTTGCAGAGAATATATGAAGATTTTGGTGTAAAATTTTCAAAAAAAAAATAGCATATTTGGATTCCTTGTGAAAAACTACCCAAATGGAAAAACAAAATCATTCAAATCGAAGCTCGAATGAGGGAGATATTGTTGATTTAAAATCAATTCTTTTTTAGAAAATTTTGTAACGACAGGAAAATTACAATGTGCGCGAGTCAAGAACCTATATGCACTTGAGTTACCAGATGCATGCAAATATTTGAGGAGCAAAGAAGAGGTTAGACAAATGGTGGTTCAGAAGGAGCACAAATTACCTCTCGACATGTAGCCTCAGAATCAGTCTCAGAAGGTTGTGGAGAAGCCACAATTGGAGAAGTGGAGAGGAGACAGAGTGGAAGCATCCAGTCAAGCAGAGACCTCCATGAGGGGAAAATTTCAAGCTAGATGGGCAGAGGGAGCACATGCATCCACACCTCCAAGTGAAAGGTGTGGTGATGTGTAGAAATAATCCAAGGATTAGAAGTTTGGGCATGGTCCATTGAGATGGCATGTCTCATGGATCAAACCTAGCTACGAGGAGCCCAAATTACAACAGTAGCAGGAAGGATTAGTTAGATTGATCCAGTCAGATGTCAGCAAGACATAATTCATAGTGATAGATTTCATATACTGGAGCACAGATCAGAGTTGGAAACAGTTCAAAGGGCACATATGGAAATGTCAGCAACAACGCAAAGAATCTAGTAGACAATTGCAGTATCTAGCAGCAGTTAGAAGACTCTGATGACAGATGCATTATACTTATTCGGTTTTTTAGAGGCTATTTAGTTTCAGGATTTGTAGGTGCAAACAACACTAGAGAAGTGTTGCATGCAGAACATTCCAAAGGTATTGGATGGGGATAGATTGAAATCCTTTCTTGTTGATAGGGAGTGTTGAAATTTGCAACAAGAAACAGTGAAATTGGAAACTAGAAAGGAAAAAAAAAATTTGTTCCCACACTGCTAAGGAATTTTGAT